>JAOTRN010000025.1:6480447-6492460 GCA_028566695.1 Bagroides melapterus | reverse complement strand
CTTTAAAAAATTATTTTTTTAATTATTTTAAAAAAAATTTGGTCAATAGTAAATTTTGTGGTGTACCCCAGAAAAAAAAAAAAAAAAAAAAAAAAAAAAGCACTGATTTTGGTGGTGTTTTGATTGTCTAAAGTGGACGAGCAGCTGATTTCACTCCTGTCGTGTCACCATCTTCAACATCCTCAGAGCCATTGAGCCCTGGTCAGATGGGATCTACGAGGAAATAAAGAAAAAAATTTTTATTGTCATTAAAAAAAAAACCTCACAGGATGATTATATTTATATGCAGCTTTTTAAGGAAGTGGAAGTAGCCAGACTTCCTCTTTCAGTCATAAGGGTATGACAGTGAATTTATATATTGTATAGGATATACAGCATCTTCTGCTGGTTCTGGTTCTTGAACCAATGTTGAGTTCGTTCTTACTTCTCGTTACTTACATACTATTGTATTAATATATATTCTTCTTATACAGTAAAGTATGGATTAAAACTTCATTACCATGTGTCCAGCTTTGAGGATCCAGTAGAAAGCAAAGTTCTTGTAGGTTTTATAAAAAGCTCCAGTTTGTCCTGTTGATTTTGGGTCTTCCAGCGCCGTCCATTTCATCTGGTTAAACTTTTTCAGTCCTTCCCATTTTAGCTTTTTAACCCAAAGCTCCTGACCTGTGAAATCCACACAGACACACATTACTCTTAATCTTCAAGCCTGAACTTAAGTGCACTTGATGTATAATTTGACAAAGTTACACAGAATCTTAAATCAAGCTTGTGACTAGCTTGTGTTTGGGATGTGGAACGATAGCTGACAGGATTTTTGTATTGGAGTTTTCTGTCTACAATATGCTTTTATTTTGTCTGCTGGAAATTCAGTTTCTGTTTGGACTTAAACAATAAAACAAATACTACAATGGAACAAAAAGCAGACTGGTAATAAAAGATTTACAAACATGAAGCATTTTGTACAAAAACTCATTCAATATTTTTGTTTGTTTAAGTATTTTGTCTGCAAAAAGAATATTTGGGTAGACGTCTATATTTTGAATCGATTTGTTTTACTCTGTTTCTGTGTAATAATACCAGGTGTTACAAAGGTGTTCTGGTCTTGAAATGCCATGTTTTGCAGCCTATAATATTAATTTTTAAATCTAAATCAGTAACGAGGTGTTTTACCCATGGTGTCCACGATTAAGTCCAGCTGGCCGTTGTAGACGGTCACGTTCACTCCTTCAGCCAAAAGCTCATCAACAATGTCGATCACAGGCTTCATAAAATCTCCGGACATGCTGGAAAACACTTCTCCAGACTGGCCTGGGCTCACACACACACACACACACACTGAGTAAACTAGGAACCTGTATGGATGTAACACCGAGCTTCATAAACCCTTCATAATGCTTTATAATGCCTAAATACACTGATAATGGAGTCAATGTGACTGAAAGTGAATGAAAGATGAGCTCATTGACCTTCACAGTGTTCAAGCTCGTAAAAGAACATGTGATTTGGGCCACTGTTCCCAAATTAGTCAAGTGTGTCAAGTGTCTTGTTTCATTTTTCATTATATTTTCTGCAACAGCAGCTGAAGTTTTTATTCATAGCGTTTCCACGGGAACAACGGACTAACAGATGGATACGAACGATGATGTTTACCTCCCCATCTCACATTATTGGGAATAATGCCAAGCTTCTTCCTGATTGGTCCATTCATCAGCTCATCGAGAGACTGGCCATGCAGCGTTCCAACATGTCGCCGTTTTAAAGCGGCTGTAACAGACAAAGAAGTAATAAAATTATGCAGTGTTCATGGGTCTAGACTGCAGTCTCAAAACCCTGCTGCTGATTATTTTCCTAAAACATCAAGCGCCATTGTTTTTTACTCCTTATTTATTTACAAAATAGCCAGAGATTATACAAGGTTTCTGATTGGTTGAAATAAGTATCTTACAGAGATAGTCTTCATTTTCTGTGCTGGACTTGAGCAGGTCACTGTTCGGAGTGAGGATGTTGTAGAAATTCACTCCATTGGTGTTCTGGAACAAAATTTGAATATGAATTAATAAATCCACTTCAAATCAAGATAAAATACGGTGATATCAAATGCTCCAGGGTCAGTTCAGCTGTTTTAATTTTCTGTATTGTTTCTTTTTGATTAGATCAGAAAATGATAAAGGAAAAAAGTATTCAGACTCCCTTTACAGACCACCTTCACCACCTGTAGAGCTCAGCACAGATCTGGGAAAGGCTACCAAAAAAAAAAAATTGCTAGAAGGTTAATAATGTTGATCAGTGGGTGGCTGATAAATTCGAATTCCAGATCAGTTTCCTTGCTAATAAATTGGGAGAGGGGTTTGGTTTGTGTATACAATTCTGCAGCATAGATATGCAGCGTATCTCGGACCTGTTCTACGACGTTCTCTGCGATGCTCCATAGCTGGGTGGCCGTGTCATACTCCTCCTGCTCGACAGCCTTCTGTACATCTTTAGCCGCTCTCATTACCTCACCCAGCCCAAAATCATCCAGCAGGGACTGCACACATACACACACACACACACACACACACACACACACAAAGTATCACAGTCCAATTTTAACAATAGCTAATATCTATATACTCTAAGTATAATGATACAGTGGCAGTCAAATGTTTTTAAATTCCTGGCATTAGAGAGAGAGAGAGAGAGAGAGATTTAATGTATTGAGGGTGAATACTAAAGGTAGAAACCCAGTTAAGACAACTCCAAACCTCTACACTACAACCACAACTGTGTCACGTACATCATCTGGAGCTTCGGGGTTGTCCAACCTCTCTCAACATGTCTAGATTTTCTGGAAAAGTCCTTGAAAATGGATTTTTAAGTATTTCTGAGACCAAGTCAATTTCTCCTCCGTCAGCCATTGTAAAAAATTCTAACTCTAATGTATTAATGTGTGCAGATCTCTACAGACGTGTTTTACTAGTCCAACTTCAGTGTAACAGTTTTGCTCTGAACAACCAATCAGAGGACAGAAAAATGCTGACGTTATTGTGGAGCAGCGAGCTGACCCTGTGAGATGAATCTGAAATCTGATTGGTTAAACAAACAGTCCCATTGTTAATATAGTTCCATCAGTCAGAACTACTGATTCTGAACAGATTAGATTGACATGACATCACATAGAGGCTGAAATCTGATTGGACAAAAAAATCTAACATCCACATCCACGTACTGGAAGCAGTGCAGCCAAGAGAAACTCTACGAAATGAAGAGAATAGAGTGTAGGGAATAAATTAATATCATTTCATGAAACAAATATTAGAATTTAGGTTGTAAATGTAGGTCAGTGATTCCTCGAGAGAAGGACTTGCTGGCCCTGACACACCACTGCTTCCAACATTGATCATCACTTCACACCCCTAAGTGTTTTCTCCTTTTTTTTAAACCAAAGCAATGCTAAAAATATTTTCCCCTTTATATTTGCATCTAATGTGATGAAGTGATAATTCAAATGACAAATTTCTCACAGAAAACCTGACCGAATCAAAAACAACGATGACGTCAACAAACAAGCTAGTGTGCTGTAAACTTTTTAGCTGGCAGTGTATGTAATATTGCTGTGATAATGTATTACTTACAGTACTGTATAAGTAGGGTCCCCATGTCAGAACAGAGTCTATAGTAAAAAGAAAAAATAAAATAAAGCAATTTATTATAGACTGTACCAAAATCCCAAATAAATAGTGCTATTAGTGCACTTGCTGTGGAGACAAAGTAGAGAAAACAATAATATTATGAGATTTGGGCGTGTCAGAAGACAACAAGACCATTTCAAATACAAGATGCAAAGCAAAATAAGAGAGATCGCAATGTTTACGTGTAGTCCACAAAACACAGTAAGAACTGAATTTACGCAAACAAACCAGTTTGTGTTCACACACAATTGATTCTCAATACCGTTTTGTTACCTAGATGATTATGGACTGTTTACTTCATGAGCCCCTTATTTGTCCAGAGAAGTTAAACTGCCGTGTTGCTTTCTTGAGCATCAGTGATTTCATGTTGCAGCTTCTGCAATCTTATGGCCTCAATTGTAAATTTTACTGTATTCATTTGTGCACATGATTACCCACAATGCATCATCTGCGTCCCAAACTGGATAGATGTGATGAATCAGAGCTATTTTTTTAAAAAATTCTAGTCCTTTCAGTAAATGAGTAAATCATAATTGATTAGATTTTCAGCCAGGAGAAAGATGTCACTGTTGTATCAGTTTGTCATTTGGTGGAACAGAATATCACATGCCCTTGTGTGACCTTTATACCAGAAGGAATTTGATCAGTATGTCAAGACTCCTTCTGTCTCTCTGATGACTTATCACATCTGCAAACAAACTACGTTCCGCTCATCTCTGCAGTGAGACCCTTACTTCTGTTAGGTGACTATATACGAAGCATTACACTGTAAAAATTGACATTTTTGTAAAACACGGACCGAGAGGAGAGATCCAGGAGTCTCCCAGTGCCACGCCTGCAAAGTTACACTTGATGGAACCTTTCCTGATGGCCTACAGAGAGAAAGAGAAAAGAAATGACGATACGATGTATTAATGTCTGTGAGCATCATGTACTTGTTTTGATTCCCAACCTGAAAGTAAGATTGTAAATCATAAGCATGCTACTACACCTTGGTTAGCTCCAGTGAAATAGCAGCTGCCATCTTTCCTCCGTAAGACTCAGAAAATATGTAGAAAGGGACACTCTGTGCAAGAGAGAAGAAATAAATAGTCGATTATTTCAGTCATACTGGACATAATAAACACACTATGTGTTCGGCCTCAGACACATCAGTAGAAGTAGTGTGTGCTGTGTGAAATTAGGAGTTAGTGTTGTATTGTTTACACTGCAAGCGTGTTACCTGAAATTCAGTTTTATTGGAGAAGAAGTGCTGCAAGAGGACCATCATGTCCGATGCCACCATCGCCACGTCTTTAGTGAGAGCATCATATGAGTCTACGTAGCTGTAACCAGTTCCAACTGGATTATCCACGAATAAAACATTTGCTGCATTCACCTACACACAAATTACATTTTTACATATTTTAAATGCTGCTACAACTGTTTTGCACACCAAACAAACTGTATACTTGTTGGGCTTTTCTTTATGCATCTGCCTCATATCAGACTTGAATGAATGAATTAAAATTGGTGCTTTATTATCACCACATCTATATTGCAGCACAGTGGAACTCTTTTCTTCGTATACACCAACTGAGGAGTTAAGGGTCGGAGCGCAGTGGCAGAGCTATAATACAGCACCCCTGATGCAGGAAGGGTTAAGAGCCTTGCTCAATTGCCCAACAGTGGGCCTTGAACCCCAACCTTCTGATCAACAACCCAGAGCCACTTGAGCACTGGAGCTACAGCTTGCAGCGTACTGTATAGTGAGTTTGCACGGTCTGTTGTGCTGTTTGCTCAGGCCTGTGCTCATGCACTACATCTTAACAGGTTACGTTTTCCTTTTTAGCCCTAGCCCTGATGAACTGATTCAGCTTCAAGAGAGCTGCTCATTCTATTGTTTTGTTTTTATTCATAAAGCTGACCAGTCTGTGCAATGTTAAACTAGCAGCTACTTACTTATCTAGCTAGACTTGCTAGCTACATTAGTGTTCAGTACGAAAGGAAAGAAGCATGTTCATTTGCTTCTCAGCATTTTTCATGTCCAGTGGCTTGCAAAAGAATCATAAACCCCCAGATTATGCCCATAATTTGGTCATACTGATCTAATCAAGCTTCTGAATACTTTATCCCTTCAAACATTGATTATCGCTGCATGTCTGTTATAAGATTAGTCAGGACACTGTTTCTTTATCTACTGTGTTTATCTACTGTGTTTATCTGATTGTGTTTAACTGCAGGTGAGAGATTGTTGTCAGCTGCTTGATGTACAAACAATTCACACCTCTCCACCATAATAATGGCAGATACAGACATCAGACAACATATCTTTTCACACCCACCCAGGAGGTTTCTCTCGGTTGAAGGTCGGTGTCAAGAGGTCCAATTTCCGCAAAGTTTCCAAAACCGCAGCTTGACCCTCCAGGACCTCCCTGATCCAAAACAACATGAGTAAATGATGTGATGTGATTACTTTATGACCATCAGTATAATCAAAATACTGAAAGCCAAATCTATACCATTCTTACAAATGATTTCAAATTACTTTTGACTCATGGTTTAAAAGACTTTTATGAGAGTCACACCTGAAGCCACATAACCAGTGGCAGATCCTGAAATCTGCCTGATGAGCTGTCGGCGTAGTAAAGCCACCAGAACATATGAGCTCCGTCACGTACGTCCACGTAATCCCATGCCTCTTTCCCTGAGACTGCAAGAGAAATGCGCAGGTTTGAAAGCTTTTCAGATGCAAACAGAAAGGAAGAATGGATACAATGTCACCCGTTCATGGAGCAAAAATACTTCTTTTCCATATTGTACCTTGTTGATATTTGGTATAACAACACACTTGCTAGTGAACGATTCTAACAGCACTAGCAGTGTCCCCCCGTGACTTCAGCACTCCACACTCCTAATTTCTAACAGGACCCAGAACCAAGCATCAGAAATGGTTCACTTTCCCTTTAAGAGCGGATACTTCCAGTGCTTTATTACAATGCTGCGGTACTCTGATATGACTTAACACCAGATACACATTCACATATAGGATTAAAACGGCTCCGATTTCACTTTCACTATTCACCAAAAAAAAAGAAAATCTGTGCAGATTAAGACACTAGACGCATATTTAAAAGAATGGATAGTCCAAAGACGTGCAGAGCTGCTGCTCCAAATGAGGTAGAAATCTTGAGCTCAGAAATAGTAAGGAGCTTCAAAACCCTAAACGATCTCCTAACGAATCAAAACAAATGATCCAATTACGGAATTGAAAACGTTTCCTATGCAAACCAACAGCTAAGGGTTTAAAGTCATAACGTCACATTCAAGTAATGAATCTGTGCCTTAGTTAAGTGAGTTTCCTCTGATAAAAGTGAATAATTACCTGTGTTATAATGAGCTGCAAACATCAGCGTAGCGACTAAAAAAACGCCAATGCAGCACCGCGCCATCTTTACTGCCGTCTCGGGTCAGTTCTGCTCGGTTCCCGGTTCCGACACCAAACTCCTTCAGCAACGCTGCACGAAACGACAAGCGAACATCATATGACCCCTGAGTCAGCTGACAAGTAGAAAGAAACCGGAAACGGTTAGGGGTGGGGGTTCCCATGAAGCCAGCTCATAGAATTCAGGTTTATTTGAAACAGAGTCGATTAAATGATCCAGACTGAGGTTTAGTAACCAAACCAAGCTGCGAAATGTTCCTGCTAATTTAACTAAGTCTGTATGAATCAAGTTTGAATTAACCCAGCCTTCACAGACTTTATTTTACAAAACTATTCTTTGAACATAATCATTGACCATATAACATATGACTCACATGATAAGAGCTGTCACGTTGTCTCCTGACACCTTATTCACACATCTGTACTGTTACTTAAGACTAAAAGTCTTAAGTCTAATATAGTTTGTATAGTTCCCATTTTTTCTTTTTTTTTTTTTTTCTTTTTCTTAAAAATTGCACATACGTGTTAATTTAGCCATCTTTGGTATGCACTTTATATTTGGATATGCCGCCTATCCTATGAACACTAGTTCAGGATACTATGGGAACCATGTACACACTCATTCACCAATCCAAAACTCCACCCAGAGTTTTGAGACTCTGGTGCTTTGAATCAGCAACACTACCTATTTTCTTACTGTAAACATATAGTGTACTTTGCCATTCTCTTCATCTTCTTACTCCACACTTTACTACTATTGCTCATCCATTATATGCTAATCTGCATCTTTACTATTTAAAAAAAAAAAAGCTAATTATAAGTGTGCACACAATATTTAAGCATTTGACTGCAAAACAAGTTTTTCTCCTGCTACCTTCTCCTACACAGCCTGGGAGCACTTTATTCATTCCTTCATCCACTGATCTTTCACCAAACAGACACGATGACCTGGTGACTTTGATTGTGCAAGACCATAACTGTAGGCCACAGACTCCCAACCCTGGTCTTACATTAAAACCACTGACAGGTGAAGCGAATAACACTGATTAACTCACTACAGTGGCATCTGTCAAGACGTGGGATAGATTAGGCAGCAAGTAAAAAGTCAGTTGGAAGCATGAAATATGGGCAATAGGGCTCTGAGTGACTTTGCTAAGGGAAAAATTGTAATAGATAAATGTTTACATGGCCTCCAAATTCCCCTGTGTTGTACAAAGTATGATCCACAGAGGCCCCCACCTCACAATGAACATAACAATGACATAACGGATCTGCTGCTAATGTCTTGGTTCCAGACACCACATCACATCTTCAGAAGTCTTGTTGAATCCATTAACTGTTTTGATTGTACAAGGGGGACATACACAATATTAGGTCAGTAAGGGACAACATTACCCCTACACAGTCAATCCACAAATGTTATTTATCAAGGAAAAACATATAATTGTTGATACTGTTATTGTATTTTCTTGAGGGAGACGTTTATGTGTACGGAAAGACTCATCAGTGTCAAAACTTTCTCAGTGTTTCTTGATAATTGCATTTTTTTCTCAAGAAAGCCTGGTTTTAATGTTATAACTGATTGATGTATTACATTTATTTACTTCTCTGTTATGTTGCTCCTAACATGGAAACCTTACTCTAGTTTTTTAGGTGAAAAACTGGTACTATGACTGCATCTAAATCAACTTTCAAGTTCTTTAACAAAATGTGAATTGAAGGATGCTTGTGGGTCACTTCAGAGGGGGTCTGTTTACTCATTTGTTGTGTTCACATATGCACACAAAATGCTAAGTAATCTATTTTAGACCAACGTTAAAAGAACACCCCAAAAGTCCCTTATAAATTAAAGAAAGGAGGGAAATTCACTTCCGCATTCGCGGTGACGTAGCCAGCAAGTTCCCGTATGTAGAAGCTCTTCCTGCGTTCTCACAGAAACATGGCGGCTTCCAGTCTCAACGCGGTTCGAGTACGGCTATATTTTGATTACCCACCTCCCTGCATGCCTGACTGCCGTATGAGCTGGGTGCTGGTGGATTTGAATAAATGTCGTGTTGTTGCAGATCTGTGCAGCGTTATTAGAGAAAAGTTCGATTACAGCCGCAAAACATGGTTGGACCTTTTCATTGAGAATTGTTTTCTTCCTCCTGCAGAGAGCATCTACGTGGTTCGTGATAATGACAGTATAAGGTAACTTCCTTGGCCCATGTGCATTTTTCAGTGAATTACTAAATAATACTTACATTGTAGTTGAATGATTTCTCTCTCCATGCTAAAACACAATCATGCATAATTTTAGGTTATACATCCCAAAACAATCCACTTTCTGTATTGTGAAGATCCTAAGATGTATTGAGCTGATAGTATAGGGTGAAACTTTAAGAAAGTCTTCTGAGGTTTCAAGCAGCATGTCCACATGTCCCAAAATGCCCAGGTTTTAGTGATATTCCACTCCAATTTAATTTCCTAAACCTCTTGGTACAATTATAGCCGTTAATTACTTTTAGTTGTATCTGTAATGCTTCTGCTGTCCTTGTCATTAACAGGGTGAAGGTGTCCAGTGTTTCTTGTGAGCATGCTGGGAAAAAAAGGTTCAGAGATGAAGAAGTCTTATTTCAAACACCAGCCAAGAAGAACAGACACGAAGCAAGTGAGGCGGACGGTATCCCCCAGAAAGTGGGTGCAAAAAAGAAAAAGAGAAAACACAAAGCAAAGAAAAAGAAGATGGAAGAGCAACAGGTGGAGTGTGGAGATGTCTTTAAAACAGCCATCCCTGCTAAAGAGCCTTCATCCTCAAAGTCCCAGACAGACAAGAGCAGCAAGAAAGCTTCAGCATCTTCTAGCCTTTCTAATGGAAAAGTGAGTTCATCAGGTGTGTGTGATAAAAGCTCAGATTCTTCAGATAGCAGTGAGGAGTTTCCTCAAAAACCTTCTCCATCCAAATCCAAACAGAAACAGGTTGAGGAATCCAAACGTTCTGTGACAAGAAAATCTTCCTCTGAAAAAGTCCCGGTGAAAAAATCTCCAAAACCTAATGCAAGCTCTAAAACATGTAGCAGTTTGAAGACACCCAAAGACCAAACATCATCTGTTCCAGCAAAATCTGCTACAAACTCAACAGCAGCAAAGAAATCACAAACCATGTCTTCAGATTCGTCCTCATCAGAAGATGAAGCTTCAGCAGCAAACGGGAAAGAAAACGTCCCTGCAAAGTCCTCATCTGTTCAACAGAAATCTGTTAACACTGCCCAGACTATGATGACTTCATCCTCCTGCTCCTCCTCCTCCTCAGAAGATGATTCCAGAAAAGGGAAAAAGTGTCCTGTTCAGCAAAAATCTCTGAACAGCTCTA
This sequence comes from Bagroides melapterus, assembly GCA_028566695.1. Lineage (NCBI taxonomy): Eukaryota > Metazoa > Chordata > Actinopteri > Siluriformes > Bagridae > Bagroides > Bagroides melapterus. The sequence continues at coordinate 6,482,013 of JAOTRN010000025.1, read as the reverse complement.
AATCTGTGTCCTTACTGCAAACACAGTCACCTTCCTCTGATCACCAAGGTGAAGCCAGCAAAATCTCTAGCTCAAAAAATCCTTCCGGAAATCCAAAAATGTCTAAAAAGCAAACTTCTTCAGATTCCTACTCATCCTCTGAAGATGAGGCAGTCAAAGTAAATGTCCCTGCAACACCCAAACTCTTTAAACCTGCACCAAACTCTTGTGCTGTGTTAGAAAACGGTGCTTCTCGGACTCCGTCCACTCCGGTAGGGACAGTGCTCCAGGACAACGACGACAAAGTGGCGAGCTCGGACTCGTCCAGCAGCAGCGACACAGAGCTGGTGATAAAAAGGCCAAACCCTCAGCTCATGGTTGGTTTGACCCCTCGAGGTAGGGGGAGGGGCTTCCTGGACAGGGTGAAAGGTCGAGGAGGGGTCAGGGGCGGCTTTGGCAGGGCACGAGGAACGCCTTGGAAGCAGAATTTTCATCATAACTATGACAACGAAGAGCAGAGAAAGCAGAAAGAGATTCAAACGAATAAAAGTGTACTGCTGCAGGTGAGAGAAGAATTTCAGCTATTAATGTGTTCTATAGTAAGGGGAAAAACTTAAAACCACCTCCAAAGAGATACGTTCTGGACCAAATTCTATGCACTTACACCATGCTCTTTGCACTCTAGCTTGTAGTGTACAAGTTATAGAAAGATCAGTATCGTGCCAAATTGAACAGTAACAGTTTTTTACTAACATGGAAGTACAAGCTGTTTCCCAGTTGATGTTACAAATGATCTTCCCATTTGTAAGATGTCTTGCTCACCAGAGGGTTGTCGGCCATCTTGAATTTTCTTCATCTTTCACTACATCGTAAGCAAAGCTGTGAGTGTTGAAGCATGAAGTGTTCAACATTCCACTACTATGTCTTATGTATTCAGTGTGTAAGCACTTTGTAATGATGCTACAATGCTTTTGTCATAGCATCTTAAAACATAATTCAATATGGCAGACACGGTAAAGTTGGAGATCTTCTTAATCGGTATGTCTCCATGAATCTGGAGGTACTACATCCATGAGCAATGATCTGAAACATTCGTTGAATGTCTGCTGAGCGGTTATGTCACACGTTATTTCAGTTGAGTAAGTGCATCATCTGCGTATTTGAAGTGCATTTTATCATTATCACGAACACATCACTCCCATTGTTTATACTGAATAGTGGCAAATATTACAGAAATATGAGATTTAGGACACACAAGATTTTGTTTTATTTTAGTGTAAAGAGATTACAGGTTGTTATCCAGCACCATGATGTTATAATGTGTGTATTTGTGTGTGTGTGTCTGTCTGTGCGTGTGTATGTGTGTGTTGCAGAATCCTCCAGAGTTGAGTGCCAGGCAGGATTACAGCACACTACCTCTCCTCGCTGCTCCTCCTGCAGTGGGACAGAAAATAGTTTTTAAGGTAAGGTGAGTGTGAGCATGTGTGAATGCAAGCGAGTGTGTATGCTATTTGTGATACTGTGTATGTGTATGTGTGTGTATATACAGTGTATGTATGTATGTATGTATGTATGTATGTATATATG
>JAOTRN010000025.1:6368199-6383425 GCA_028566695.1 Bagroides melapterus | reverse complement strand
GTATGTCCTTTTGAAAGCCCTAAGACTTCGTGAAGCGGAATCCAAATGGAGCAGGTACTTCTCCAGATGCCCCAGGAACCTGGCAGGGGTGACCTCGTCTCAATGAAGTTCTTCATGAAGCGCGACACAGCTGGAGTTGGAGTGAATTCGGGATGTCTCGGGATGAGAAGAATGCTCACGTGTTTCTCTGCCTACTCGCGTCACCGCTACATTCTCACGATACCTGTGATTCGTTTCGTTTGGAGGAGATACCTTTAATACTTTCGCACAGCACACTCTGTTTCGGCTGGCAGATCACGATCATTTCGTGTTGTCTGTTCATGAACGCAACAACGTACAATAGACTTATGACGATATGAGGAAGAAACCCAAAGATTAACCATGACTCAAAAACGAATCCATCTTTATCTGGGTGGATTCACCGGATTGTGACGTCATGAAACATTTCACTTCTATGACTGCAAAACCAGGAGAGAAACAAAAGAGAGAGAAAGTAAAAAAAAAAAAATAGAGAAAACTGGTGTCAGCCTGGGAGACAGAAGGAGAAAGGGTATGTTTTTTTTTTACACTGTATATTTACGGCACAGTATGTGTATACGTGTGTGAGTGTGTGTATGGGAGTGTGTCTGTTGTCTCTACAGGAAATAACAGTGTTGTTTACGCTCAGTAAGCACAGCTTTTTTCTGAGAGGAAGCTGTTACACACACACACACACACACACACACACACCAAGCAGTCATTGTGAGAATCTTCTGTGCTCAGCCTGCCAAAACTCAACTCACCATTTAGCCTCACGTACACAGCTGACCGCTCTGGCTCATGCTTCTTTAAGCACACATGGTGAGCATTAATCTGAACACGCTGAACACTGAGTCCTCGTTTAAACTACACTCTAACTGCATAAGTTCCTGCATAAATGAATCACTAAGCAGGCTGCTTATCCGGGTGCATCATAACGCACAGTGTAAAAATAACGGCTGTTGAGGGTTTAACACTACTGGAGGGTTTTGGTTCTGAGAGGAGAATTTACCGCCCGGTACTGAAAACACAGGACAGACACATGGTATACAGTTTATCTGCCGTTCCCTGCATAGTACTAGCATTAGCAATGTAGCTCCAATGCAGTTGTTGAAATGGAAACTTCTTATCTATTTTTAATTTAGCTTCATTTTACTAGTTTCTTTTTTCCATTCTAAATGTCCTTACATCATGGAAATGTGCACGTAGGGGACAGTATATAGTTCCTCAAGTCAGTCAGAGGACTGTGATTCACTGTGTGTATGTGTGTGTGTGTGTGTGTGTGTATGTGTGTGTTTGTTTTTACCTGTTTGCGTGCCTGGCTCAGTCCCTGTATTCTCTGCTGCAGTTCAGTCCTGTAGTTCTGAGCTGCTTCTATGCACTCCTTCACCTCCTGCAGCAATGACTCGGCCTCCACGGACATCCTACACACAAGAGACAAAAACACATAGAGGGGTCGTCTGGTACTGCACATACACAGAGATACGCATCTTTTACAATGCACACAAACGTAAACATGTACACTTTTATGGGCTGCACAGCCTTGTCGAGTTAAAGGTTCACTTGTTGCCATATTAGATGACAAGATGAAGTCTATGCTGGGAAAACGAACAAAAGCATTTTAAAAGCAGGCCCCATCTGTCAGGTTCACGGCTGTTTATGTGCCATGTGTTTTTGTTTGTTTGTTGTTCACGTCTACCCCGCCCTAGTCTTAAATCCTTCCCGCCTCCGCACACCTGTTCCCAATGTTACGTCCTCGTCTTTGTTATGTCGTCGTCCGGTGTATTCTGTCCTATGTTTTTTCGAGTTTCAGTTTCTTTTCTCCCCGTTTTTCCCCCCTGTGTTCTCCGGTTTATGTTTTGTTAAGAAATCGTGTTTTGTGTTATCCCTACATTGGGATCTGGCTTTTATTTTCGTCCCTGACACCAGAGTGCACCATCCCTTGTGAGTTTTAAGCACCATTCTTTGGTTGTTACATTCACTTACTGTCTTAATCGTCTATAAAGAACATGGGCACAAGATTGTGTGCCGGTTACTTTACTTGTGTACTTTTTGAGACGCTTGTTTCATTGGTAATACTCATAAATATATGATCCTTGCTCTCTGTTTTGTTTTGTCCCTGATTATTGTCTTGTTATACGCTCTCTGATACATTTAGTATCTTCTGGTTGCTTCATTGGACGCCTCTCAAACTCAGACGGTACTACCACACTTCCCACTATTATTGAATCTCACTTCTTTAGTACCATTCCCCAAAATGGTCACGTAGACCACCAATTTGTTCAAGGAGATAGTCAGGCTCTATCCCAGAACTTCAGACTGGGGAGACTAGTTCATATGTAAGCGTTGGTAAACCTTTGGATACTTGGTTTGACATCAATGTTAGTCTCACTTCAGGTTACACCTTCAAGAAAACAGCCAAATCAAGAGATCAGGGGATTCCTACCACTACCAGAACTCTATAACCCACTCCTCTATAAAGGAGGCTGGCCAACGGACGTCATCAATATCCTCAACTACAACTGGGACAGACAGAACTGTTATCCACCAACACCTGTGATCCAGCTCCCACTTTTCCTGCATAACTCCTAAATCCTGCAGGCTCTTCTTCCTAAACCCAGGTACCTAGAATCAAGCAAACTTCGTTCTTTATTGAAGATTGATGGAGCAACCACTTATAGTGTCCTCACACTCCCTTGACTCTAAGCACTGTGGCAGCACTTTATTCTACTTGGTAGAATGTGTGGAAAATAGAGAGATCTTCAGTCCCAGGCAAGGACATTCTTGACAACTCACTAATCAAAGATCCTGGACCCCAAGTCCCTGTCACAGAGGCCATTTGGCGTTTGGAGCTGCCAATAAGGAGCGAAGCTTCTGTCAGATCTATTCAGGACATCACTACCATGCCACCAGAGGACAATGTTTCTGTGTTTTAAGAATTCATCTTTGATGGACACTAAGGAAGTTTGAAGGTCTTGCCAATTAACTGTTTGTAGCACTTACAGCAGAGGTCAAAGACATAAGTTATTCATATACATGTTCCATTGCAGGAATTCAGGAAGGAGAACTTTGTGGTATCTTTGCAACACAGCAAGCTTCATTTGGTCTCATTAGATTTACTGTGGCTGGTGAGGGAACAACTATTTATAGGCGCTACAACTTAAGTTCTAACAAGAACTAACTTGTTTTATGATTCAGCACCTTCACCACCCCAATTATTTTCCTATAACACCAAACTCACACTCTGTCGTAGTTTATTCCCTACGTATTGTCGTCTTGACATTCATTTTCCAAGCTGCTAGATAGGACTGGCAAATAAATTGGAATGCAGGAATTTTTTCATCCTTTCATGTCAGCAGAAAATGGGAACAAAGAACTGTAGTGAAAGAGGACAGACTCAGTCAGCAGTGACATACAAACAATTCCATTCATCTTTTCATTCATTTCGTCATTGTTATTGAAGCTATGATGTGTATTTTCTTCACTGTCTTTATTTTACTGTGTACATCTTTTATTATTAGCGTCTTTTTCTTGCTATGATTATATAATATTGGTATCATTTTGGTATAATTCTTTAAAACCTACATATTCACTAACTAAAGCTTTCCCAACACTCCTACCACTGTTTACCTTAATAAACACACAGGAGTGGAATTCTATTGAATTGTTCAGCAAGTTTGGCAGACCGGTTCTGACACAGCGACTCTAATCTTTTTATCTCTGATTGTTTACAGAAAAAAAAGAAAGGTTTGCTTTTAATTGAGTTTGTTCTATTAAAAATTGAAATGAAAATTGAAAATTCGATGTATCTCAAAAATGTGTGTCTTTTATTTTCCAAAATATATTCAACACATCACTGTACCATATCCAGATCCGGTCATTCTATTCAGATACTACCTTCTATATTTTGTATATATTCATATTTCTATTCCAAATTCCCATCATATTTCCTGTTTCCTAATAAAATTTGAGTCGAAATTAAAGACTGTGTTTCCATATTAGTGTGTAAAATGTGATATGCCTTTGAGACATCTTCAAAAATTCAGAAAGTATCATTGTGGTTGTAACACCTACTCTTAGTAGACTTCTATTTCTTTTTGTTGATCTTCTCTGTCTAATAAGACTGAAATGTACGCTTCAAACTCTGATACATCTATCAGAAGAGTGTGTGTGTGTGTGTGTGTGTGTGTGTGTGTGTATTTAGTCATAGCACAACTAAAAGAGGATAATGATGCAAGAAGCTGCAGTTATGACTAAAGGAAGTGACCCAAGCTACACTTTATTTTCATGCATTTACATTTATACATGGACACAAATATCACATGTCCATTTAGAATATATCTAAAATACAGACTAGTTTCTAAAAACTTCCTGCTTCACTGTAATGACCGGAACATTCTAGTACAGTTGACTGTGTTCATCTCACTATCCTCTCTATTTATTTTTCTTTCTCTCCCTTTTGTACTGAATAAGTAAAGTTAAACTCAAGCAGCTTGTCATGTTACTGAGAACCCGGAAAACCACAAAGTCTTCTGTCCTGATGACTTTCCCATGTCAGGAAATCTAAACCAACAGACAAGATACATCAGCACTGACACTGAAGTCTCTGTACGCGTCAGCAATTATATGCTGTTGTTTGTTAACGGACACATTTGTGGCATGGTCATCTTACAGGTTGCTGTGAATGAACTATTATAGAAACATCATGGGAGAAAATGAATCGACGTCTTCTGACCAATCATTATTGAGAATATTCAGCTGTGCTGTGCCGTCGTATTAGAGTAAGGGCAGTATGTAGTAAGTCCATAATACACACTGTTTACTACATTTTACATGTGCAGTACATAAATATAAAAATATAGATGAAAAGTCAAGCCTTCTCTCGATGTACCATGGCAGTACTTGCACGTTAAAGGACCCAGTGTCAATGGCGTGTTAAGCAGTTAAGAAAGCAGTTTTGATTAGTATTTGATTTCAGTTCGATTAGTTATTTTTCCATTGGGCTCTACTGCAGCCATCAAAGCATCAATTTCAGTTGTGCACTTCATTTTCTATTTTAGACAAAATCTATAATGACTCATTTCTTAACCTGAAACTTTGTGCTCCACCATATAAGGATATTTTGGGTGTTAATGATTTTTTGTTCATTCATAGAAACCTCTGGAAAGTACTGGAAGCATTGACAGGAGACTCATTTTTTTAAATTTTACTCTTTACAAATGCACTGCTTTTTGACCAGATGTGTTGGAAAAATTAGTGGAAAATAAATGAGCATGTGTGTGTGTGTGTGTGTGTGTGTGTGTGTGTGATTTTAAGTGCAGTGGAATTTGTTTCAGGCAGAAAATGGTAGCTTTGTCACCAGTGGTTTTGTATCTGCAGACTGTCATCTGTTTCATGAATTCTGCACATCGTAGACATTGAACATCCAAATGAACCACTCAGACGCACAAAATATGTGTTTTAGAAAAACATACTCCTGCAGTTTTTTTTTTTCAACTATTACAAAATTAACTTGCATTTTATTCATTCATGCCATACACGTACATTTATGACGGAAATGTTTTGGCTTAAAGAAATGTTGAATGGCTACTAATTAAATTTTAAGACAACAAATATCTCATTCCACACTCAATCAGGCTCGAGCTACATCGACTTATGACCCAAATCCTCATGAAGATGACAGCATGGAATAGCATAACTAAACACCAGGCAGGTGTTCATTTTGACTACAGCACAAAAGAAGAAGAAGAAGAAGAAGAATTAATTATTATTTAATAAACCAATATCATGTTCAAGATTACCATTCCTATACTATACCCTTCAAATTAATTTCTTCCTTTATTTAAAAAAACAAACATGGAGATTTACCTACCTACAAATTTGTATTATATTTTTTAGACACTTTATAAAGGCAAGATGCTACAAGTAAAAAGTACAATGCTGGTAATGTCCATCATTTTTCAGTTATTACATATGTATTGATTGACTGATTGATTAATTTTATCTGCAACCTATCTTAAACTACAGTTTATCAAAATAGCAAAACTTAAAAACGTTTACTTCCAACATATTATCTGAGATGTTTGCACCGTTGAGGGTTTTAAGCTCCGCCCACTTCACAATCACACCTTGTTTACTGATTTTATACATATCATTATTACAGAAACATATTTTTCAGCTATACATCCGATTTTATATTGAAAATTGGATATATATTTTTTATTATAACAATGCATGGTATTTTCTTGTTTACAAATAAAAAGGGCTCTGTACGTCTTTCTCTGGAGAATGTGAATAGAAATAATAAACATTTGAATTCTTACCTCAGCCAGGGCCTATTATCCTTTTTTTTTTTTTTTTTTTAATATTTTTAATTAAGTGTTTAAACCTGCAGATATTAAATTGGATGAAGCCTTATTTGCATACAGAGATGGAGATTTTTTTTTAAAAAGTCCCAATACAAATAAATATCCATAAGAATATCAACAACCTTCTGCGTACGATTATGATATCTTATTATAAAAAGACAAGTTCTTGCCTTAATCGAATGCTTACTCTTTCCGAAGAATACAATTATTGGTCTTAATAAATAAAATAAAAACAATATAAATATTTTCAAGCAGCCTACTCTTTTTACTGTGCTGAGTTGTTTTGCCCAACCCTGAACATGTTGATACTCGCTTAAAACAGACAAAAAAACATCAACTTCCCCAAAAAAAAAAACACAGAAGAGAGTAGCATGCTGCTAGACGCCGCATATTTTTAATCTCTGTAAGGCACTAGGTTATATATGTATATAATAATAAAAGGAACTCGTGCTTTAACGTGGATTTCTAAAAAGAAAACAAAAATTAATATCTCACTGTATCAGCTTTACCCCGCCTCATCCAGTTATGTTTCATAATTTACATTAGAAACTTTCCTCAAGCAAACCGTTAAACACGTAACTATAGTAACTACTGTCAAAGGGAACCGTAAATGAAACGTGAAAGTGAACTTACTCTCTTTACTCTTAACTTTAGCACTCCAATTCCTCCATTGACGTTCACTACCCAGTTTAGACAGCAACTCCGAGCAAAAGATATTTTCTCTTTAATGCAAAGATGAACAGCCAATCGCGAGCCGGAATTGCTTCTAGTAAACCCCGCCCCTTTAAAATTCTGACCAATTAAATAACTCGACATTGATCTTTCGTCCCGCCTCGATATTGCTACGACTGGACGTGACCAAATCTGTAATGCGCATGCGCAGATTGTAAAAAACGCAACAAAAAACAACCAAAAACTGATTAATATCCATACTGTTGATTAACGCGTTACACATATCAATTTCTTACTTATACCTTCATTATAACTCGTTAAACACCTTCATTTTCTGAAATCATATTACGGAAATAAAATACCGTAATCCATCCTATGCTGTTGTGCTACAAAGATAACAGTTACCTAATATAGCCCTAGTAATGTAGTTAACTAGAGCAGCTAAAAAATATTTATTTGTTTGTTCAGATAGATAGATAGATAGATAGATAGATAGATAGATAGATAGATAGATAGATAGATAGATTTCTGTCTTATGTAATTAAATCGTACTGTTAGTACATTGAGAGCAGAATCACGTATAAGGATAACAGCTAGACAGTCATTTCTTTTTTCAGTTTTCTCCTGGCTTATTAGTGTATTTTTTTTCTAAACTAGTATACTATAAATAATCTATTGTAATATACAATATATTTTTAAAAGTATGTAAACACCCATTCTAATGACTGAGCTCAGCCACACCCATTGCTAACAGATGCAGAAAATGAAGCACATTGATGTACTGGGTCGTACTGGAAGCCTCAGTGCTTTTAAACCAACCTTCAAAAACTGACCACAAGTCATGCCATCAGTGTTGGACTCTTGAGCAGAGGATACCTAGGTTGTCTCTTTTAAATAATAATTTAATTTCATATGCATTTTATTTATACAAAAATCGAAGTTTAGTTGAAACATCTCCCAAAAAAATGATATTTGTTTGAATTTTCTTCTAACTACATATTTCCTCTTTTTAATTACAGGCCTCATCTCTCTGTAAACACCTCCACAGCATTTAATTATGTTTATTGCTGTTATAGACAATAATCAATAACAGGATGGTGTCGTGCAGCCCAGCACAAAGCAACTTGCCAACAATTTGGTTTTGATTAAATAAAGACTGACATTGTAATGTTGATCAGTTTACACTCACATTTAATGTTGTATAACAAATACTTGTCACTTTGATTTACATTACATTATTGTCTTCTGGCAAAAGCCCTTATTCAGTGTGACGTGCTTTGAAGTCTCTATAAATAAATAGATTCTCATGCTGGTTCACTGTCACGCATAGTATTAAAAAAGACATGGATTTTTTTAAATGACAAATTGCTTTTTCATGAAGAGGTAGGTCTCTAGTCTTCTTTCAAAGACAGCCAGTGACTCAGCTGTTCAGACATCTAGGAGAAGCTCGTTCCACCACCTAGTCACCAGAACAAAGAGTCTTGACGCATGCCTTCCTTGTACCCTGAGAGGTGGTGGGTCCAGTCAATCAGAGGACCCGTGGTGCACAGCAGGGGTAGGTGGTCTGTTTCTTGTTTTAAAATCTGATGCAGTCAGCTACAGGAAGTCAGGGATAGAAGTAGGGAAGGCTGAAAACATGTTGTGGAGCTGCTTTGTCTATCAAAAAGTATAGTGCACAGAGGTCGACCTGCCAAGACAGAGTTGCAGTAGTCACGTCTGGATATTATGAAGTAAACAAGCACCTGAGTGAATATCCCTGATGGTGTAAAGGAGAAAGTGGCACGAGTGTGTCAGTGTAGCAGCGTGAAGCGAGAAGGACAGCTGATTGTCCACAGTTACCCCAAGGTTTTGTGCAGTGCCATATGGTGAGATCTGAGAGTTCTCCCGGGAGATCACAAGATCCTGGTGATGTGGGGAAGCATCTACATATCATCTGATCAGATGTCTATTATACACGTCTATGTACATCCTGTAGAAACCTGTTTGTAGGAGGAAAGGAGGGGATAAGTCGAGTATCGTCTAAATAGCAGTGCTATGAAGACCCAGGTGAGGATATGAGCTCACAGAGAGCTTGAATATATATAGAGAGAAATTATACCAATGATTCAGTAAATCCAACGAACAGTAAATCCATAGAAAACATGGTATATTTCACTTTAAAGAGCACTATAGCTGGTATGAATTGGTAAGTTTGTCTGGAATGTAATATTTATAATTCTGTGTTATAAAATAAGTAACACAATTTAAACATTTCTGTTGTTCAGAGGAGTAAATTTGTCTGCCTCTGCTTGTTTGTAATTATGCTGTGACTTAATCCTCTAATTTGACAACTATGTAGGAAACTAAATTATAGGCCTGTGTTCAGCCAAAATCTTGCCACAAGAATGAAAAATATTTGAAGAAGCATTGTACAGTGAGACGCAGGGGTTTTTGTTTACAGTGTTGATCTGATGATATAAATAGAACTACATTCAAATATATTTAATTAACACTTGAATTATGGCCATTTTGTGACAACTAAAAGGATTAAGCTCATGAAAATCCTACATTTGGAGACCCAATATAAAAAATAAGAGGAGCATAAAAACTGCAGTATGTTTATTATTTAGTTCTGTCCTGAATAAGTTACCACATAGCAGATGTTTCCATACAGTCCATATCTGAATTTACAGAAAGTAACCAATTTAAATATTTACACCCGCTTTATTCTAACTACTGTGTTGATACCTGGATGATCAACTGTTTTTACGTTTTGTGAAAGTTCTTCACAAGTTCTTTGTTTGTCTTGAGCAGTTAAACACAATGTTCTTCAGGAAAATCTTCCACATCCTGCACATTCTTTGCTTTTTCCAGCATCTTCTGCATATTTAACACTTCCAACAACAAGTATATGATGCTGGGATCCATCTTTTCATAATTGAGGAACTTTAATGACGTGTTGCGTCACCACAGCCGCAAACAAACACGACTGCAGAAGACTTCAGCGTCCAAAAGCCATCCGGAACCAACAGCTATCAGGTTCGTGTTCACCTTACTACTGATTACACACGTCAGTACTCAATTACACAATCAATGCCAACAACACTTACAGCCTCACTTCATCATCACAGTTCGTGAAAGTATGCACCGTTTCTGGTTACAGGTACGAGTCGGGTTAATTAGTTTGTCTTTGTCTTCTCCTCTGACTTTTCCATCCTGCCTGTATCTTGATCTTGATATTGCCTCACTTTATTTTATTTTATTTTTTTTTTAAATAAACTCCCCAACTGTTACTGTCTCCCCTCACTGACATGTAGAGGGATTATTAAAAAAAAAAAAAAGCACAAAAAATAGAAAAAAAAGCAAAAACCCCACGAATCAGCTCTCAAAATTCACACGCCAAATCAAAGTCCAAAGCTATTTCAAGTCCACAATGAAACACAGAAAACATGTTTGTATTAAACCAATTAATAATTGTGATCAACTCAAGTTTTAAATTCCTTACGTAAATATTTTATTGCTCCTGTTTACATGAACTAATCGCATATTGTATTTTGTTGTATTTTATTACGAACACTAGAGGGCGCGCTCTAGTTGCTGACTAAAACCGCAACATTTATTGTTTATCACAAGGGGGTGTCTGAACACCATATTATTATCTCTCTCTCTCTCTCTCTCTCTCTCTCTCTCTCTCACACACACACACACACACATACCCTATCTCTCTCTCTCGCTTTCGAAAACAAATCAAGGATTGATCCGTTTCGTGTTTTTAGAGAGTAAAAGGTGGTTGTTATCAGAAACTCCAGGCTCTCAAATCCTATAGCTAAGGACTTGGTAGAAGAACAGCATCCTTCAGATTAAAGCTCTGCGCGAGACTGTTTTCTTAATCCCGCTGAATTTTCTTCCACATCTTATAAAGAATGTGGAAAAATGTACATAAACGTTAGGGCTACGATTAATTTACAGAATAATACCAGACTCAAACCGTTAAACAATGCTAAAGTAAAGCACCACACATGACAAACACCTTTGGACTTTTATCTTTATATTTTATTAGCCTTAAAAAACTTTCAAACAAAACATTATAACTAGCGGAATCTAATACATATTTCAAGATATGCGTATAACAACGCCTAATTATAACAGTTAATCTCTGAGTCTGGTAAATTAACAAGACAATATTTACCTGAATTACAATGTGAAAAAAATAAATAAATAGAAAGATATCTCACCGAAATCAAAGGTGTTTATAGCTTATTAACATACTATAGTGTAAAGAAAATAGATAATACAAAAAATAAATAAATAAACAAAAAATAAACATGCTTACGAATGAATTCAATTCTGAATTATTTGTTCTGTCTACTCCAGATTGTTATTGAGTAGCAATCTTTTCCAAATGTCGGCCATGTTTTGTTTTTGTGACGTGAATACCCGTATAAATTTTCTTCTTCATTTGTTGACGTCATGTTATATATGCCTATGACTATAAAACTATATATGCATATGTCCTCTACTTCAGAGTGTCTAAAATTCAGAATTATTGTATCAGTAGAATCTTGTTAAAACAGGATATTCAGTGAATATGAATGACAACAGCAAGTCTTCTAGTCATGCACCATGGATACTTGTTCCAATAACACAAAGGCATTGTGTTTCAGGCTGTTATGATGTTAGAAGGACAACTTTCTCCCAATCTGACTGTTGCTGTAAAACATCTCCACAACACAATGCTGCCACCACCATGCTTAACCAGGGCTTGTGTACCAGATGTTCTACTTGGTACTAGAGAGTGGTATCTTTGTTTCAACAGATGTATCACATGTGCAAATGTGTTTTTGTGTAGTAACAGTAAACGTGAAGTGTACAGACTTGTTTCTTGTGGCCTCGGAGTGAAACCATTTTGTGAGTTGGTGGCTTCCATCTCCCTGATCTAACATAAAGTCAGACACAGGCTGTTGTCTTTCTTGTCTTTCTTGGAAGATTCTGTCCAATTCTTTACTTGTATGGATAGAAAAGGAGTCTTAAAAAAGAAGCTGGCATGAGGGTTTTCAAACCCTATGAGCACTACGGTTACAATTACACAATCCCTCCAAATCTCCAGCTGTGTCTGAATGAACCCAAACAGGAATCATTGACCTCAAAACCGTTCTGTTCACTTTATTGACTTGCTCAAAAGGCAGAGCTGTTTCCTAAAAACAAACAAACAACAAAAAAAAAAACACGTCAACATGTTCCTGCAAGCTTCCAGAAACAACCAAACAGAGGACTTATGCACTATACAGCTTGCACCATATTGGTGCTGTAATGAAACCCAAATCAATAAAAACTATTCTTGTCAGATAAGAATATGATCATGTTACTAAAGAAAATGTCCACATTGTATATTATATAAATACATTGTATATTATATAAATACATAATCACATAAGTCATCATTGACTGCCACAGGTCCACCCACAAATGCTTTAAGTTTTAAGTTTTGATCAAATGTTTGATCAAAAAAAAAAAAAAATCTGTTTTCATTCATTCAATTTCTATCCACTTTCCTTGGTTGTGATCATAGTGGCTGAGAAGGTCTTATTTATCCTCTACCATGGATTCCAGATTTTTCTGGAGGTCCTCAGACTTTCCAAAGCCAACTGTGAGATATAGTCTCTCTGTCCATGTCTTTCCTTCTCAGAGGAAAACATATTTGCTTAAAGTCTTAAAACCTCCCTTTAAGTTACAATATAAAAAAATACACTTGCATACATTTCTTCATTTAATATCAAAAATACTAACCTCAAATTTGCTTAGACATGATGAATATCAAAGGTAAGTAGCTAAACAATTCATTCAGAATTCATCATTATCTGGGTATATCTGAGAAAAGCATGAGAAAAGATTCTACTGAAACTCAAGAGAAGACATTGCTGAGACATTATGGAGTGTTTTTCTCAGAAGAAAAAGCTATATGGGATTGGATTTATTGGAAACCTTTTCCATTGTTGTCTAGGAGAAACTATAGAGATCTCTTTTTAGTTGTTTTCCCCCTTTGAATGCTGTCTTAATGTCATTGCACCTGACCATCTTGCAGGTGGTGAACCCACACGATGGCTCCATGTCGCCTGGTCAGGCTAAAATTTGTGGATGCGTGTTACGAGGATGACCCGTCACAAGATACTGTTCTGATCTACAAAACCAAAATGTCGATACAACTATGGTTCAAGCCAATGCTCATATCAGATGTTATGTGCGTTTCAAACAAACATGACTGGTTGTGACACAGCTCTTTTAATAGACAGTGAAATGACAAAGCAGCTGTATAGAAATCCGGATCTGAATTTAGATCTATAACAAGCAAACCAGTGGTGGGAAGGAAATACTTCCTGAGATGACATGAGGAAGAAACCATGAGCACAACCAAGCTCAAAAGGAAATCTATTCTCATCCTGTGTGACACCAGATAATATCAGTATAAGTCATCCAGGTAAGGTTATATATAGCTGAAAGATTTGTTTCTATTGAATACATGCAATGCCTTTGCTTTTACATGGCTAGATTGACATACTGTTCATACTGGGTTAGGTTTGGTACCTGATTTGTCATCTCATGTGTGTGCAAGTCATCTACAACAGACCAGTAAAAGGGCTCCACTGTTTAAATTACAGGTAAACATGTGGGGTAAAGAAAGTGATGCAATTACAAGCTTCGTCTGTGTTTACAAACTGACTAGCACCTTTCTGTAAGTTATATTCTCTGTGGTGACTTTGAGCATTCCTGGGCCACAATGCAATAAAATTTAAAGACTGAACAATTCTCATCTTCAAAAGAGTACAACATTACTATTTGAGTGCTGTCGGTTATCTTCTGTGATATGAACTTTCATAACGTCTTTGATAATGGCTTTTACCAGTTCAGAAGGAAACCACCTCGGGATTCTGGGTCAATGAGTAGACAAGAATAGCCAGAGGATAAACTTGATATTTTCATAAGCTACACCCATGACATCATAGTTGCAAGGTGACAGGTTTGCTATTATTTCTCAGTCAAGTCAAAGCAATTGAGCGGAAAAGGGGAAAACTCCACTAGTCCTGTAGAAAATTTCTCTGGCAGTCCTCCAGATTTTTTGGAAACAAACATTCTCTCTACAAACAGTACTTGTATCATTACCATTATTTTAGTCATCTGTGGTATTGTCATGAGCACATTTTATAAAAGTCTGAACGAATACTTTCACACATTACCTTTCTTACTGTTATAAGATACTAATATCCTGAGCTAAGACAGCACAAGCCATTGGCAATATTTGAGAAGACAAAAGTCTTGTCTATGATATTCATCCTTCCTAGTTGAGCAGTAATATCACCATAAAAATCATGGTTGTAGAATATACTTAGCTTTGCAGAAAGAAAAAATATCTTACTGCAGTGGATTAGTGATAAATGACCAACCATGAAGCGATGACAGAGAATTTTAAAAGAATTATTACCACTTGAATATTTAACTTGTAGTACTTAATGGAGGAATAGAGCAATTCTAAAAGGTATGGGCGGCTTCTATTAACTCACTAGAGTCAGGTCTATCTACTTCTTTATTAATTGGGTTGCTCTAAATAAGTAGTGTGAAACAAATTAGTGTCTCTGTGACTAATATAGAGGTATTGTGTCCCATTCCAATCTACATGATTGCATCCCTATTTTCATAATATGACCACATTATGATTTACTTACTGTTATAATTCAATAAGCATTCTTGGGGGGGAAAAAAAAGGACAGAGCTTCATATACATTTACCCCATACATTTATTCCATTGAAATTGCTTTTAATTTTAACAGATTAAAAATGATGCCACTTGCCAGATATAAGCTGCTGTACCATAGATTTGGTCACTTTTGTAGATATAGCACAATCATGGGGCAGTGTGCACTGTGCCTTATTGAAAAATGGAAATTGCAAAATAGTGGCCCATTGGGGCTGTTTTCACAATGCCCCGTGCTTGCAAGTGGACAGAATATATAACAATTTTACTTCCATCTTCTGTCTTCAACTCACATTTTGTAACAAAGGCTACAGGACCACACCTGCTATCAAACACAGTTAAAAAAAAACCCACGAGTGTATATTTTCAAAACTCTCACTGTTTTAAACTATCGTTTTCAGTTTATTCTTCCGATTAGAAATCAAACATTCGTCACCAGGTC
>JAOTRN010000025.1:6312719-6324743 GCA_028566695.1 Bagroides melapterus | reverse complement strand
GTGTGTGTGTGTGTGTGTGTGTGTGTGAAGTGTGTTTGTTATTATGTTTGTTTATGACCTTGTTTATGTGTGTTTGTGCTTCAGTATTTGAAAGTTTATTTGGTCACATGTTCTTTCTTGAACAATCCGTTTTATTTAATCTTACTGGTGAACTTCAGCAGTAATTTTCTACGTGTTTTTTCATGTTGGAACTGGAATTTTTGTACGCTGCGATTCAGTATATTTTGGTGCACACAGCAAGCGTTGCATTATGAAGCTATTCTTTTTGGCATTTTGAAGTGAAAACATTGACTGAACTTGAGGCCACGGGTGATCTGCAGCCAACTCGCACACGTCTTCCTCTGCTTCAGTCTCCTGGCCAAACGAGCGCTAAACATAAGCGGGAGATACGTAGCAGCCTTTGGTGAAGCAGCCTCTCCGTCTCGCGAGACTTGCGAACAAGTCATAAAAATTCCTTATTTTAAAAATCATATATAATTATCATTTGACAGTAATGGAGGAAAAATGTACTCAAGTAAAAGTAAAGAAGAAAATGTTATTTGTTACTTCCCACCTCTGGTTTTACCAATAGGCACATATACTAATAAAAAACACACACACACACACACACACACACACACCTATATACACATACTGACAGCTACATTAAAGAGAGCTAAACACACATCCCTGTGACTGTTATCTGTACTTGCTGACACATTGCTCACATATTGAATGTGCTACATCGCTATAAAGCAGCTGTCAATCACTCAAGAAGCCTGTGTCCTTCAGCAAAAATACTCAAACACATACACATACAGAGAATGACAGAGAGAGAGAGAGAGAGAGAGAGAGAGAGAGAGATTTTAGCTAATTGCGCTCACACTTAGCCAGTTTGCTAAATAACAGGCAGATAGTTAGCTTGCTAGTACCTGCTGAATTACAGCAACAAGCCTTCATCAGCATCAACAACACATACACACTCAGTGAAAAAGAGAGAGAGAGAGAGAGCGAGAGAGAGAGCTACTGCTAGCAAGCAAACTAACTGCCTGTTATTTAGCAGCTTGGTTAGCAAGCAGGTTAGCTCACAGAGTATTTGATATTTCCTCCATTTCCCTTTGTATTATTTTCAAGGACATCAGCTCCATTAATCTTGACTTCCTGTTGCAATTATTTTTGTTTATTGCCTGTAACACTCCTGGGTCAGGTAATATTTAGGTCAATTATTGTTTACCTGCGTTAGCATTTAAAGGTGATATTTACATGCTTTAACAAGCAAATATCAATACTTAAATGTCTTTGTGTGGTCACGTGTATGTCTAGCCTTATTATTGCCCTGTTATGAATCATAAGCTAAATTAGCTGAGTAGTTTTGGTTTCTGTCAACAGCAGTTAAATATTTTAAATGATGTATGTAACAAAGATGGTATTCGTTATGTCATTAATGAATTAAGTAACTTGTGTAAACGAGTGCTTAGCATTTAGAGTGTTTTTTTTTTTTTTTAAATCAAACATTGTATTATATTAAGTATCCCTATTAGCATATCCTTAGCTGCAAGTGCATGAGGTTATATCCAAGTATGTGTGTGTTATTTTTAATATTTCCATTGGATTAACCTACACACTGATTTGCTTTTGCCTTCACGGCTATCCCACACACTCTCAGTCATTCTGCATGTGTGTGTGCTGGGTTGGGTTTAGCGGGCAGCTGTGTGTGTATGTGTGTCTGTGTGTGTGTGTGTGTGTGTTTGCCTACACTAACGTGTAGGAAGAGGTGAAAGCTTGTTGCCTAGCAACTTCAGGAAAGTTCTCACACTTGTTCACACACTTTGCTCTCCGAATGGTGTATGTGTGTCGGTGTGTGTGTGTGTGTGTGTATTTGTGTTTGTTGCTAACTAGCAGTTTCACCTGGACAGAGTGCAGTTGCATTGGTTTTATGTGGCTACACTGCTAACATCACCCTGATCAAAACATTTGTCAAAAACTTTTAAATCAGTGTAGAAAGTCTATTCTATTAACTTTATGAAAAGGTACAACATAAAAATAAATAATAAAAAAAATCATATCTAATTTTATTTTAATGCAGTGGGGTTTTTGTCATCAAAACATCGGTTTCAAAGGTATCACCCACACAATTATAATTTAGTGAAGCCTCTGATGGTGAGAAAAACAGCTCTGAACCACCAAGGCATGAGACACTAGTAAAGGAATCTAGAAGAAACATTCCTCTATGCTGTTTGAAACGCATAAACAGCTGTGCACATGTGGAATGTCATTTCATTCATTCATGAAGCTGGCTTGTGTGTTAACCTGTTCACTAAGTGCATCAGAGAAAGAAGCTAACATAATCTCAAGTATTTGGTTTATGCCAATCTGTACAGTATGTCCAAAAGTATGCGCACACCTGACTGTGAGACCCAGGATCCTATTTCAAAAGCATTGCAATAATATACTGTAAGATATAAGCTCCCCCATACACACACATGCACACACACACACACACAATTCCTGCTATAACAGTCTCCGGTCTTCTTGGAAGTCTTTCCACGAGATTATTGAATGTTTCTGTGGGGATTTGTGTCTGTTCAGCTACAAAAATCATTAGTGGGGTCTGTGAAGTGTGCCAGCAAATCGTGTTCTTCAGCTTCTACCATGGCAGACTATGTCTTTGTAGACTTTGCTTTGTGCACAGGGACATTGCATTACAGGACCAGACTGGGGCCTGTTTCCAGTCAAGGGAAATACAGCATAGGCAATGAGTTTGATGTAGACAATGATCAAGCATCCAGAATTTAACCACTCTAAAGGGTTAGGGTTAGGGTTTCTCGGAATGTCATATCACATGAGTGTACATTTACAGCACTAGTTAGTCAAAGTTACTCTTGAAACCAAGGACAGCGTGTACATCTACGGAGTCAGGCTGTGATTAATAGCTAGCATGCCAGCTGAGTGAAGTACAATGAATCAGCTGTCTTTCAAGGTTTGAAAGCAAAAACCTCTTGAGCCACAAAACCTCGAAGCAACTTCGCATTGCCATGTTTTACAGTGTGTTTGAATGTATATTCTTTTGTGCAACTCTTTCAAGCTGGTGAATGATAGTTAACCTCCCACACCATAAACGGTGTTGTGCATAAATATTAACAACCTCATGATTATACCTTGTTGAAGCAGGACATGGTCAAAGGCAACAGTGCAGGCAGAACGAGTGCAATTAAAATATCGCTGAAGTCTTTGAGAGAAGAAAGATAACAGTTTAGGCTAATTATACTTCACTTATCATGCCTCCAATCAACAAGAAGAAAAACGAATTACATGGAATTAGGTAGAAAACTGATTCCTAAGTGACAGAGATTGGTGCGTTGTAGACTGCAGGTCCTGTAGATGTGAAGCTCAGGAGTGAGAGGATTGTTTTCATTCTGCAGGAAGTCAATGTTCCCAGCAGCCCAGCAGAGTTCTGATGGTTTGAAGATAGGAAACCGAAAGAGAAGTGAAGAAGAGGGTGAGATTGACAGAGAAACGAAGAAGTGGAAGGATTGACAGTTAGAAAAGGCATGATAGGACACAAGGAGATGGAGAGAGAGAGAAAGAGGATGGAGAGGAAATAGAGATGGAGAACATGATGTGAAGAACTGGTGAAAAAGAGATGGGGAGAAGGATAGGACAATTGGGTTAGATGTTATGGACAGAATATGAATAGAGGGGAAGAAGACGTGGAGAAAATGGTGAAGAAATGTGAAGAGGAGTTGGAGAGAAGAAGGAGAAGGTGAATAGAGGAGATGATGTGGAGAAAATGGTGAAGAAATGTAAAGAAGTTCAGAGATGGAGAGAAGAAGGAGAAGGAAATGGAGGAGTGAACAAGATGCTTTGGAGAGAGCAATCGAAAGACGATCACGGTGACACTATAACTAATCATAAGCATCTGTTATATGTGGAATGTCCCCATGTATGTGGAAGAGGGCAGAAAGTGTGACAAAGCATGAGTAAGAGTTTAAAAACAAACACTTGACTGGCTTCAGATGTTTCGGAGGAAGTCTTCACTGTTGATGGTCATATGTTAGAGATGAGATAAGAGGCTGGTGAGTGAGAATTGAGAGTTGCCCATTCCCCAAACCACCAAAGAAAAACCTCTTCATTTTCTAGCCTCAAAAAAAACAGCAATATTACCTGACCACCTGCTACTATATCCCAAAGCAGCCTTATTTTTTTTTACTTCCCTTCTCCTGAATTTCCTGTCCTCGCTTTCGGTCAGGGTCGACGCAGAAGATGTTGTTAATGTGGAATAAAATCACACAGTGTGTGCTTGACCTAGCTAATATTAGACAAGTACTGTATATACATAGCTAATATGACTTATCAATATTTATTAGGAACATTTTGACAAAAAAATGATTAAACAGCTGGATCAAAGCGTCAAATCTATCAAATAACGATAACGAGAGTGAGACAGCGATTAAAAAAGCTACTTGTTTCCCACGTGAAAGCATTTCATGTTTAATCTCAGTTACGACACACGTTAGATGAGTCATTTGTTAAAGGATTATATGGGAAATGTTTATTGCTGTTCACTGTGTTGTTATTACTGCATTATCCAGCATTCATCACCGCCCCCATGCCGGGACTCGGTATCCCTCCCTCTCTGGGGTTGGCAGGTCTGGAGATATATTTGGATGTTGTTCCAGCTGTTCGGTGTTCCACTCCTTTTATGAAGAAATAAGGACAGAGGAATAACAGAGAGAGAGAGAGAGAGAGAGAGAGAGATGAACTCATCTCTTTAGTTTGATCTATTATCTAACAAGCTCTAAGTGGAGAACATCACAGTTGTCTGTGTATATGTGTGTTGTGGTGCATACTGGGAAATCAGTCTGGACTCTCCTTACAGCCAAGTGTTAATAGTTTTTGGTGCAATGATCCAGACACACTATTCATTAACCACCTGCAGATTTTAAACACACACACACACACACACACACACACACACACACACACACACAGGTTAACGGATTTTACACAGTCCAGATGACTGTAAAGGTTTTATATACAGCTTTTGATGTCGTTTCACAGAAATGAAGGAATGTCTTGAGTACAGCTATCACAGAACATATTTACTTACTTCTCTTCGCTGGTAGGAGTTTAAAAGAAGAATCCTGTGCTTGCAATTTCTCTAATTCTCCTCATTTTTTGGTGTTTTACTGTTTTATTGTGGTCACTGATTGCCCCTTACACAAAGTGAAATATCCATACTTTTACACCAGGTGAGAAACATGAGCGTGTGCTCTAGGAGGCGCTGTCACACAAACCACCCCATAATTTACGTGACGCAAGTTCCGCAAGCATTTCCATGCTAGCATTTTTACTCGTCTTTATTCAGATGTATGAGCAGCTTTTTGTGGAAGAACTTCAGTATAAATCTTAGGTTTTATTCAGTTCTTCAGGGTCAGGGGTTTGATTACCACCTGTACCCTGTGCTTCAGGGGTTTCCTCAGGGTACACCAGTTCTCTCCACAATTCAAAGTTCTTGGAGGCTGATTGGCATCTCTAAATTGTCTGTAGTGTACAAATGTGTGAAATTACGATACGATTACCATTACGATGTGAAAATAGGATAAGTGCTTCAGAAAATGGATGGATGGATGGATAGATGGAGACAACACACGGCTAAGAGTCAGTGACTTGCAGTGACATGAACAACAAACTTTATGCAAATACTGAGTGACTCGGTGCAGCGACTATCAACGCGGGTGAAGACAGTCGATCGTCTAATATTCAAATTTTATACACAAACCAAATCTCCCTACAGAATGCTTCTGTAGCAGCAAAAAAACTGATTTGCAATGCTAGTGTTTCAGCCACCAGCTGATAAACCTTATTAATACAGGAACCTGTAGTATGTAGTATCTACTCGCCTGGTGACTTGAGCGATAAAATCACTGTGTGTGAATGTAGCTTTTTTTTTACGGTGTGGATTCCCTGCTGAATCAATATTCCTTCATCACATGATTACGTTCTTAGACCAAAAAAAGCCTCATTTTATGTAATCATGTTAATTAAAACCATGTTACACAAGCACAGTACGTTTCCCAATTTAGCCTCTGCATGCTAATATATTAAGTCATCTACAATTAAAGAGAATTAGGTTACAGCCTGTGTGTATGTTCTCCTCATGATTCATACAGAATCTCAGATTTGCTCCTACATTTCAGAAACTCACATGAGGAATTGACATTCAACAATTAGCTGAGGGATTCTGGGATGTGCTCCAAATCCAGCATGACCCTGATCATGATGATGAAGGAACGAATGAATAACTGAGTGAATATTGATAGGAAAATGAATAGAAATCATATTTAGGATGGAGTATAGAATTTTATAGAGTGCTCAGTGTCAGATGCATTAAGTTGCACAGCACCACCATGTGTACCGGATTATTTCTGTTTTTCATTAGCGCCATCTAATGACAGAGAGTGGATTTGCACGTTCACTCGTGAAAATCGCTTGGGTACGAACGACGAAAAACGCTGGCGAAAAGCACACACGTTGTGTACGAGCCTAGCATTAAAATGAGCTAGCCGTTGAACATGAAACTAAAGTGCAGCCTACCTACTGTACACTGTAAAAATCACATACCGAGGGAAAATATCTTAAATTTTAGCTGACAACATTACAAGGAACCAAATATGATTATTAAACTAGACGTTTCCTACTTGAAATGTTAGCATGCTAGTTTTAAGCATTAATATCGAGAGAGAAGCAACATTTTGGTAAGAATTTGTAACAATGTCTAATAAGTAATGATTTCTAGAAATCGGTCGAAACATCTAACACATCTAACTGCTGACTGTCTACTTTCATATGAGCCTTTAGCCACCACTGTGGTTCAATGCTGAACATGGAAACAACAAAACAACAAATTCAGATTTTTTTTTCCTTATCTTGTATAAAGAAACTTAACAATGTTAACAATGTCATGCGCATGTGCAAGCAAAATTACCGTAATAACTACAGGAGCAGGTGTGATTGGTCAAACTGTATTGTGGGAGCAGGCTAAAAGCAGGATTTACATATGATCTCTTCATGAGAATCTGTATGCACCATTAGCCTATGAAATGCATCATCCTCGATAAGGGATAGCAGCTGGTCAGACAAAAGCGAAGAATTCCTTGCCTCGATAATTTCTATGCATCCGCCAATTATATGCGTATGCGTTGGACCATCTGTCTTTCTGAGTTTCTCATTAGCGTGCTCACAAGAACAACATGACTAGCCGAATGTTCGTATAATGTTAGAAATTGCCATTGTGTCCAGCGGAATTTCGGAAAGACCTTGTACAATCTTTTAATGTCCCTTGTATAAAGCGTGGAATCCTACTATCACACTGCTGACATCGTCTGCTTTCATTACTATTAATTACATAAATATTATATTAATTTAACCCTCCTATGCCCCCCATTGAAACTACACCCTCTGTATCATTACGATAGGCCAAAGCAGGTTAAAGTGAACGAATTCATCGATGGAGAAACCTTCGAGGTCCTGAGCTGAGTATACTTATCTCAAGGCGAGCAAAAGAGATCAGCGTGTGCTATCTGGGTGTGTATGGGGCTGAACAATAGACCTCCTCACCTTGTGTTTGGTGACATGGCAGGCTGGGAGACTTGGATTGAAAGCTGTCACTCAAATATCAAGAAAGTGCAGGGAGTTTATATGCTAGAATTAATACTGCTGTGTGATATTTTTCAGTTAATTCGAGAAAATTGATTCATTTTTATGTAGCACTTATCCTACGCAGGAGGCCTGGAGCCTGGCTCAGGGAGATCGGTGTACAAGGCAGGGGTTTAAACTTATTACAGTTCACAATCTCTCTCTCTCTCTCTCTCTTTCTTTCTCACACACACACACACAAACTCCAGACAGACAGGGACTGGTGGAGGAAACCAAAGTACCCCAAGGAATCCCCTGAAGCAGGAGGAGAACATGCGAGGCAAACAAAGCAAAAGGGCTAACCTCTAAACATAGTTTTGGTTCAGTCAGCAGAACAAGTCAGTGTGAATAAGCTGTTACTATACTAACACCTACTAACCAAACATTTGAGACTTGAGAATTCACGAACACTGTGCTATAAGACAAAGCAGACCGAACAGACACTGTGATATGATGTCACTGCAATATTCACTGGGTTTAGTATTTATTATCACATCATGAAAATGATTAGCTCGTTCTAACCCTAATGACAATAGAGGCCAGCAGTGTTTCCTCTCACACATCCTCTCGCTGAGAGGAGCAGATAGGCGGCCTTCTGTTCGACTCGGGTGCCCTGAGGGACAGGGAGGCACTTCTTCCTGTTCCTTCCTGTCTTTGGCTTTAGCCTTGCGTGTGCAGAATACTCTGCTCCGCTCACGTACTGCCGAACCTTTAAAAGACTTGTATTTATGCACGTTATTACATAAAAACGATCAACGTACTGTCAGAGAGCTGGCGTGGAAGACGCAGGTGCAGGAAAAGGTGTTTTATTTAAAAAGGCGGGCAGACAATTGCAAAACGTAGTTCAGAATCAGAAGAGGAAACACTGCGAGGTCAGAGAAACAGAAACCAGAGCAGGATCAAAGTCAAGGTCGAAGAACCACAGAACTAAAATCCTCAGCAATGTCATGCATCAACACACTGAATATCACGTAGAACGCTGAAGAACTTTTTTTTTTTAATAAAGATTTAAAGCATTCCTACATCTGAATGTCTGAGTGGCTGTGTCCTAAACCCACATTTAACATCCCTGGCTGCTTCAAATTCCAGCGCTGCCAGATTAAGGTTAGGAGTAGAGGGCTGTATTGGGATTGGGATCCCACAGGTCCCAGGGGACCCAACGCAAATCTCGCGGGACCGAGCAGTTTTACCTTTGCCGCAGGAGGGAGTGAGCGGTCAAACAAATATAGCGCGAGTCCCGGGAGTCCTGCCATCCCGCAGTCCCGTGATTTGTCATAGCCCTATGTATCATGGAGTCAAGAATGTAGTGGAGAATAAAATTAAAAGAGGTATTTACGTACATATGTCGAAATATGTTTTAGATTCTGCTAGTCGTAATGTTTTGTCTGAAAGACGTTATTAAGTTATTTTTAGAGGCTAATAAAAAAAAAAAGATAAAAATACCAAGGTGTTTGTCATGTGCGATGCTTTAATTTAACATTGTTTAACAGTTTATGTCTGTTATTATTCTGTAAATTAATCGCCCTAAAGTTCTGTGGCAGAATGTTTGCGGGAGCGAGCGGTAATGGTCAGAAATTGAGTGGGATTTAAGAAAACAGTCCGGAGCAGAGCTCTAGTTGGGATTGTTACAGTTTAGGATGATATCTAATCACTTTTCTATCTTTTCTTTGTCAGAGTTGCTGGGTTCTGCCAAGAAGGTGAATGTGAACTTCCAGGACACAGATGGGTAAGTGTGTGACATGCAAGGCCTTTTAGGGATCCAAGCAGCTGTTTTGTAAACATCACTGAGGGTTTGTGTGAGGCTGCCAAATATTTCGGGGCTCTTGTGTGTGTGTGTGTGTGTGTGTGTGTGTGTGTGTGTGTTGATTTATTGATCTCTGAACCTCTCTCTCTCTCTCTCTCTCTCTCTCTCTGTGTTTTTTCTGTTCATGCTCTACTTTACCTAACATATCCTCTCCGTTTAAAGCCCCCAATCTGTCGTCTCTTCATTTTTCACCAATTATAGAAGGACACTCAAGAATGGCACAGAATTCTTCAGAATTCAACAATCGATAAATACAAAAATGCACCATGTGTTCGAGGTATTTTTGAATCCGGTTCGAGAAAACAGTCGGATTAAAGCCTTTACACTGCTAATTTCTTTCCTCTTTCAGATCTAAACCAACACTTTTAATCCAGTCGAAATGTCATTGAGCTCACGTGGATGGACTGAGGTGCTCTTACATGAAGGCTCTTCAATCCCATAGCGCCGTCAGTCCAGTTACTGATTATTTACTTACATGTTTACATCCCTAGTGTTAGGATTCAAATTTGCACGTTTCTAATACACCCTTTGAAAGCCAACTACCAATTTATTTTGAATTATTTCGAATAATTCTTCCTGTTTGCATAAGGTGATGCCTTTCTGGGCTGGACTTACATCAATAAATCCGTATGGAAATTTTATCACTGCTATTTTTAAGATCAAACTTTGTCAAGTTTGTCTATAGATTTGTTTTGTATAAGTGGACACTTGAAGATGTCACATGTACATTACAGCACAGTGTCAGCTATGATAAAGGGTTAAAAGCCTTGTTAAAGGAACCAATGGCGGCAGCTTGGCCATGGGGCTTAAAAAGCTTTAAATATTGAGCTGCAGTATATGATTGATAAACGATTAGACTTTGAAATGACAAGCAGACCTATATAACCTGTGGCATAAACGCCTACTAGCATGGTGCGTCAGTACTATTACTGATGAGCTAATAAGACTTTCACTGCCAGATTCATTCCAGAGGAGCCTGTAGTAGCTAATAAAAT
Organism: Bagroides melapterus; assembly: GCA_028566695.1. NCBI lineage: Eukaryota > Metazoa > Chordata > Actinopteri > Siluriformes > Bagridae > Bagroides > Bagroides melapterus. Next base: position 6,314,267 of record JAOTRN010000025.1, on the reverse strand, counting down.
TTTAGTGAGGTCCAGTGGCACCTGAGACCTCCCATTAAGCATTTCAGTGATGATCAATATAAAGAATGCTGATGGAAATGGAACTGCTTATGCTGGGTCCTCAAAAAGGCCTGATTCTCTATTCCCAAACGCATTGTATAGTAAAAAATCATTTTATATGAGAGAAAGAAAGAGAGAGACAGAGAGAGAGCGAGTTTAGTGTGACGTTCACGCTCCCAGTTAATGTTTTTCAGAATCTTGGTAATGAATATCAGCTCTGTATCATGAGTCTGATAAACGATTGGTCCTGGTCATTAGAGAAACATGCTAGCGTAGGTGACGACTGCCATGTTTTTATCTAACTTAGCTTTTACATGTAGCTAGAGGTAAAGCAGGATTGTGTCTGTCTTGCAGGATGCAACAAAAATAAACCCGGTAGCACAGAATTGTTCCTCTATGCAAGTAGTCAGATTAGAAGGTTAGAAGAATTACCCTACTGATTAACATAGGAGTGTATCGAACCCAGTGAGATATGTTTAGTATTTATTCATTCATCCATTTATTCTTGTCCTGAAGGTTGTGGGTTATGTTACTATTTATTTTGGGAAACTAACTAAAGGGCTTTTCACACTTGAAGTAGTTAAGCCTGGGTAAAATCCTAGGTTACCTTGTTTGACGTTTCAAACAATGATATCCCAGGATTAAATGAAGTTATTCATTATTGTTCATTGCCTGTAGCTGCTTTAGATTTGTTTGAGAGTGGCAGTGAGGCAGTGGCCTTAACAGTTAAGGTGCTAGGTTACTGATTAGGACGTCACGGGTTCAAGTCCTAGCACTGCTAAGCAGCCACTGTAGGTCCTTTAAGCATTGCCCTTAACCATCTCTGTTCCAGGGGTGTTGTATCATAGCTGACCCTGTGCTCTGACTCCAGCTTCCTTACCAGTGCAGCAATGTAGTTCTGACAAATAAAGACTTCTTTTACAATACTTAAGCGTACAGTACCATCAAGCTGTTTTAAATCTGTGGTAAAGCTTGTCAGGTGTCAGGCCTGGTGTGTGTGTTTGTTCTGCTCTCAGTGTATATGGTCGCCTGTTCTGCATGTTCTGCTGCAGTTAAAACCAGTCTGCTGTTTCACACAGTTCACATATGTGTGTTGTAGCTGTTTAACTGATGAAATCCCGGCCCAAATGTTGAACTATTCCTGAGGCTGTGAGCTAAATAATATTGACTCAAGGTTATGATGTCATTTCTACATTCAGGAAGAAAATAGATCACAGAAAGTGACATTAAAGGGGGACAAAGGCTTCTGTCTCCGAGCCTCACTTTCTCTCCTTCTCCTTTCCTCTTTATTCTTCAGCGTCTCCCCCTCCTTATCTTAAGTTTTTTGTTTGTTTATTCCGTTATAATTTCTTCATTCAGGTGAATGCAGAAAATGCAATTTAAGTTCTCTCTTTCTCCCGGTGTCTTCCATCGTAGTCTCTGTAGTGACAGAGCATGGGCCGAAATGACACAAATTGTTTCTATTTACAGACTACACACACACACACACACACACACACACACACACAC
>JAOTRN010000025.1:6243374-6264356 GCA_028566695.1 Bagroides melapterus | reverse complement strand
TTGTCTCATTTTCACTGTGTACTGCTAAGCTATATATGGTTGAAATGACAATAAAAGCTTCTTGACTTGACTTGACTCTTGAAGTTTTATTAAATAAATGTATTATTATTACCAAATTTGAGCTCCAGGTTTTTCTCAAGCTGGTCGAGTTTTTCTGACAATTTGCCCAGCATAGAGCGTAGGAAGGAAATGTCCTGATCTTTCTGAGCCAGAGTCACCTACAGAAAAGTGCACAGAGGGTGAGTGGACTAGAGGGAGGTAGAAACAGGAATGAGCTCCGTCGCTCAGCAGTTTACCTGCATCTCGTGGAAGCGATCATCTGTCTGCTGCAGGAACTCCTTCAGCCCCTCAAACTTACACGCTTCCAGGTGCGTCTCGTACGTGTCCTGATTCCCAATGAACGTGCATCTGAAAGAAAGACAAGAACCCAACGTGTCCAAGATACGCCAATGTTGATTCAAAATAAAAATGACAGTACGTACGAGCACCTACTCCTACTCACCCGTATTTTGAATGTGGGCACTTGATGTGTTCACATTCCTTCAGATGAGCCTCCAAGTTCATAGTGAGCAGAGGAGGACAGCTGGGATTATTCGGGCAGCGCACGGGCCGGTAATCACAGCTCACCTCGTGATCTCTGAACATACAAACACAGCTCAGTGAATTCTTTGCCGTTAGGTTGTAACACCAATACCCAGATATTATTTGATGTTTAACCAAAGCAGCTAGAACAAAACAGTCCAAGCAATTTCCTCACAGAGATGAACACTCAGCGTCCTTCACAAACTCTAATGAAATGTAGGAATATATTCTCACTTCCTGGTGCTGAGTTTGATGGTGAAAGGGCAGCCGAGTGGATCCACCTCAAAGGCAGCTGGTTTTCCTGAAGCGGTGGGACGGACACCGTATTTACAGTGAATGAAGAGTTCACCGATCTGCTCAGCCACAGCAATGTTATTCACCACCACGGTGAGCTTCGAGTTATCCACTGGGCATTTCTCTAAAAAAAAAAAACAAAAAACACACACACACACACAATGATGCAATGCCTCACAAACGCTGGTCTGTTGTCCGCCTCCCTTAAAAATTAGTTTTGTGTTGTCCAAGTTTATCAAAGTTGATGTTTTAACCGAGGGCAAAGTAAAGGAAATCACGGCCATTATTACAGACTCTACGGTATCATGTGTTACAATTTATTTCAAAACCACCACCAGAGAGCACCAAAGCTCTACTCAAAGACTTGCTATTGAGTAAATTATTGGTAAAAGTAAAGTAAAAGTGAATAAGTCAGCCTTGGCTCAGGGAGAAACAAAGTCTGTCATTCACAAGGTATGAAAATTGTGCTGTTGTTCCATTTTGACATGCATGCTGCATTTAGGGGTATATTATTGTGAATAATCTCCAGGTCCTCTGAGACCCTGAGCAGGGTGGAGCAGTTACTGAAGATGTACAAATAAACAAAATGCTGCTAGCTTCAATTTACAGATCAGATATAACAACATCAATGTAGGCTAACAACTAAAGCTGTGTGCTTTATACTCTAATAATCAAGCTGTTTTTTCTTTACGTTGAAGCTTTAACTAAATGGAAATGTGTGTTAAAAAAAAACAAAAAAAAACTAGTTCTCTTACCAGAGGTTAAGGCACATCGCCTGCAGAAGGTATGCTGTACAGGAAATAAGAACGGTATTAAAAACGGTTTAATGGTTTCCTATTTCAACAGTGAAAATATAAAGTGCGTTCCTAGACACCATCATACTGAAAGCGTGATTCATTTGGTGACCGTCATGATGTAATTATCTTTCCAAAGTAAAGACGGTTTAGTGCAGCTCTACGGGATCATTAGTAAATAGCTCGAGCTCGGGTTTACACAGTGAGACTCACCCCACATGTGGTGATGACGGGGTCTTTAAACACGTTACAGCACAGCTGACAGCACAGTTTGACTGAAGGCTGTTCAGCAAAAACCTGTGGATCCTGAGAGAGAGAGAGAAAGAGAGAGAGAGAGAGAGAGAGAGAATTATCATTAAAAACAACATGTGTTTTGTTTAAAAGCCTAAAACAGCTGCTGCATCTAGTTCCCACATGTCAGTTCCATCTCCTCGTGCTGAAGCAATCATTGGTCATGCAACAGAGGCTACTCAGTGCATTATGGAAGAAATAAAACCTAAGGATGTTATTATTACTGTCCCAAAATCAATTTATTATTTATTATGTTCTAAATGCAGTGACGGACGTCGACTGTCAGGGCTGTGCTGCTGAACAAAATGAACAGATTCAAAACAAACTCCGACCGTGCCGTGAGATAAGATTCTCTTGTCATAGTGTCACAACACTAATAATAAAGCACGTAACTGCAGCATCTGACAGAGAGCGAGCGAGTAAAGAAGGCAACGAAAACCTGCTGTCAATCTCAGCCGGATTGTCAAAGGCAGGTGTGCTAACAGGAACATAAATTAGCAGAAGACTGTGTGAGTACAGAGCATGTGTGTGCTCACCGTATCCTCCTCTTCCTCATGCAGGGAGAACGTGGAACGCAGGGACATGTTGGACTCCGAGTGAAGAGAACGAACGGAGATCGCCGAGTCCGAACCACGTGATGTACCGATGGGTGGCTAGACACAGATACGCAAACACACATATCCAGTCACTTCTCACGACAGTACATTTGAGACTCACTAAATAAAGTCACTGAGCTGAAAGGATTGTGAGACAAATCAACGGCTATAAATGTGATCGATTAGTCAGTTGATTATTAGTCATGCACGATTTAAACATGCAGCATCGAGTAGTGTTTTGAGGTGTGCTAAGCACTCGAGCGTATTTCAAGACGAACAAATCGTCTCAACCGAGTACATTAATTCAGAAAAAGAAAAAAACAAGTATTGATTAGTAGAATAGGCATTAAAAATATTTATTCCAGCTGGTGATATTTTTTGTGAACTGTAAACACAGCATCAAGTTCTGAGAGCTTTAATTACCATGCCGTCATCATCATCTCGAGCGGAGAAAGCCAGCGTGCTGGAGGTAGAAGGTGTTCGACGGTGCTGTTTATAATTACTGGACGTCTCAGCTGAAATATCACACCGTGCAAATCGTTAGTCAAAAATTCTCATTAGAGCAAATCTATTGGCCGCAAATCAGTTCAATTCTTTCCCCACAATATTATTATTTATTTAATTCATGAAGAAAATAGTGTAAAAAATAAAAGATTACATGTTTTATTACACCAAAACACTGCTGAATTCTGAATACTGTTGTTGTTTTGTGGATTGTCAATATCAATGTATATAATGTATCATGGTAAAGTTGGCCTCATATATAATGCAAGATAGAGTGTGTCCTTCAAAAAGAATAGGACAGTATGTGAAATACCAAAAATAAATCACAGCACATGGACTACATTACCTCCCTCACTCTTAAAAACTGAGAGCGATGCAAAACCGTGGAGTTCAAGTTTAATTCAGAACACATTTAATCCCTAGTTGATATATCGAGAGTATTTCTTCTAACAGAATGAACACAAATCTAATGTTTAACCTCGTCTGAAGGTATAGAACTGTGCTGAACTCGCCTTTGCTAACTGGGGCAACTCCAGAAAAGGACGTTGCAAACGTGTTGTCCATTCTGGCCTGCAGAAACAGAGAGAAAAACACAAGACGTTAAAACACAGACGTGTGCTTGATAACGTGTAAACAGCTATGTTTAATTTATTAACAACTAACAAAAACACGTTTTAAAAGTTTCTAGTTAGATTTAAGGTCTAGTTCCTTTGCTCACCTGAATCATAGCTGCAATAAAACAGATAGACTCTCTCAAGCTTCTTTCTCTCTCACTCTCTTATAAAAAAAAAATAAAAGTACGCAGTCTGTCATTTTAGTGAGAAAAAGCAGAACCTGCTCCATCTTGAGTCTTGCGTAAAGCAGTGCCTGTATTAAGCAATGAGTTTTCTGGCTGACTCCAAGACAAGGACTCTGGTTTTTCTTTTATTTACAGCATGGAAAAAAAATTAAAACCGTGGTGAAGGAACGTTGTTGTTTATAGCAGCTAGGACGTAACAAACATGTCTCCTGGACGTTCTGCAATATTACACATAATAACTATAAATGGCATCCTGTCATAGTTTATTATTTAGGTTAGGTAATAAATAGGAAGCAGGAACTAAGCCATGAGTGGTACTGGACTTTGGATATGTTATCTGATTTATTACAGAGCATATGGAAGGCAGGAACTGTTATGTGAATTTATAGTGGCATAAAGATGGAATTTTGGGTAAAGTTCTCCCTATATCATTACCTTACTCTAGTTATTAGAGTGTATATCTAGTGTAGGTCATGTCTGTAGTGTACACCTGCTAAACAGGAGTCTGTCAGCTGTTTCAGTGCTGAGTCTGTTTCACAAGGTAAAAGTTTCAGGTTACTCAGGAAGTTCTTGGCATGACTTTTTTTGTGAATAGAAATGATTGTGTAACAAGTAGGAGTGGCTTTCTTTGTCAAGCTGGAAATACCCTCACTTGCTGCCAATAAAGAAATAAAAAACCATTACCTTGTGGTTGAGATCAGACGAGCAGGCGTTGATGCTTGCAGCTGATGAAACACCTCCTGAGAAATGGTTGTAGTGAGATGATTTACCGGAGCTCATAATCCATCAAACACAACAAGGAGGAAAGGCTTTCACAGCCTACAAGAAATAGAGGGAAATATATAAAGCTACAGTATGTAGGGCAGCACTCTTTGTTCAAGTCATAAACCAGCTGTGTCTTCCTGTCTGAAAGAAAGCAGTACGGCCAAAGAGTCTGCCTCAGATTCCGGTATGGCTTAATGCTGAGCCACGTGCGTCATCCGAGTTGCGACATTCTGTTGACAGTTTTATTACTGATTCTTCACACACACACTCAGCCTACATAAACAAACAAAATCTGAGGGGCTGCAATCCATCTCATATCTGAAAATTATAGGACGGATCCCTAGTTCTATTAAACTGTGGATTTTTCATTGTTGTGAAGCCATCAATCCATGTTCCCGCTCTCTTTTTCTCACAAATTACACTAAATAATAATCTCAACTGAACTAAACGATGAGCAGTTGCAGTATTTATATATCAGATGACACACAGTAAACTGCCCGATGTTGAGTTATCGATTCTGATTGGTCAGAAGGTGTTGATTTGTTTTCATTTCAGCTGCATGGTTTATACTAATACAAATTTGTTGCACGTTACATTACCAGCATTTGGCAGACATCCTTATCCATATCTAATTCATTTAAATATCTAAGCAATTAAGGATTAAGGGCCTTGCCCAAGGGCCCAACAGCCTGGTGGTCCCGGGATTTTAAATCACAGCCATCTTCCACTTTAGTCTAATACATGGTTTAAATATAAATATTGAACAATTCATTTTGCTATTCACTCTGTTATCAACTTTAAGCTGTAGTATCTATTTATTTATTTATCTGTGAAATAATTTCCCTCAAACATACGTTTGACTCTAAACACAACTTTTGTTTGGAAGGAAAAAAACGAAAATACGATAAGAGGTTAGCAGACAAGGCTAACAAGCCAAATCAAAACAGGCCAAATTCAGGATGCGCGAACGCGAGTTAGAAAACAATAGCGTTATAACGCGTTATAAGCAGTAATAAAGGCGTAAACATTTTAAACACCAATCCTGCTTTACAGAGACATCCTTTCAAACAACAACAAATTAGATTTGTGCAAACAGCCTGCGCAAACGAGTTAGCTTAGCACAGCTGTCAATGTTATTTCTTAACCACCGTTAGCTAAGCTAACTTAACAACTTGGTTTCGGTCACATTTCGCAAAATCCGTCGCCGTCCAGAAATGACAACAAAAAAGATTTATATAACTCACTTCGACTCCTTTGTCCAACATTTAAACATGTAACATGAATATTTTTCTAAGGATTCTTACCAATGCGCGAAAAGTCTGCTGCGAAAAATTTTCATCTTCCCCCATAACGCTCACGACACGCCCTCGCACAACACGCAATGACTTCTGGGAAATGGTGTACACAAACAGCTCGGGCGGAATAACACGTGACTGCTATGAAGCCGCTAAATGACTACAAATCGCAGAGTTCATATGTCGTATGTTTTATGAATATTCAAAAGCTAGATGGCGTGATCATGAATATTAATACAGTAGGCGACGTGCACATGAATATTCATGAATAGACGACGTGTCAAGAATAGTCATAAATGGAAAATCCCTGATTGCTCACTAATACAGCAATATTGAGGCATGTCTATGTCCGGTTTCCTTTTTAGTTAATGGTTTCACAACCTCAGCCGTGACTAATAGTATTGATAGTCAAATCTGGCAGTTTGAAAAATGTGGAAATAATTACTTACACCACATTAGCCTACAAAGTGATGCAAACAGAGGAGGGTGCTGTTTGATCATATCAGTGGTTTAGCATTAAATCCGATCTTTCTTTTTTTTTTAATTTAAATAAAACTTCATTATTTACAGCACTACATCCCAAAAATGAGATAAAATATAAATTGCTCTGGATTAGGGTGTCTGCCAAACGCCTTAAATGTAAACTTAAATGTGATCAAAGCTGGTGTCACTCAGTCAGGTTTTTTAGCCTCCTTGCTAAGACACAGTTGGAGCTGTATTAAATTGAATTTTCTGAAGTAAAACTCCCCACAGCATGATGGTCCCACCACCATGCTTCACAGATGGGATGGTGTTCTTCAGATTAAAAGCCGCATACAGTTAATATTTTGTTATGTCCAACCAGAGAACACACCTCCAAAAGCTTGGAACCAAGTAAATTTCCTGTTGGAAGTCATTTGTTTGTTAATATATTTCATTTCAGTCGACACAGTAGAATGTGTATGATACTACAGATGTATTATAAAACGATTCATATAATTTTAAGAACCCAAAACTATATATCTTGGCTAACTGATTACATTTGTGTCAAAGGCCATGGAATATTGTGCACATTTAATTTTTACAAAGGTTGGGATCCGGTCACATGCATGTTTCTTTTCACTGTGTAGAATTGCTTTCACCCCTTCACACAGGAGTACCCCTACAAGCACTAAAGGGCACTTAATGCCACGGATGAAAAAATATATCAGGCTTCGAGGTTCCATTAGCACACCACCAGGCCCTCTCTGCCTTTGTGTTAAGTAGGTGAAGCGTTAATCCTGGCTTCCATAACTTCCTGACACAATGAAAAACATTTTTTTCCCCTCTGGGTAAAATGTATTTATAGTCATTATAGAGTCACTGAAATGTCTTGGTGAGGCATTAAAGGCACAAACCCTGGTCACTCTCCATTAACGTGATCCATACATTATAGTGAATAGTGAAGCAGGAATATATTGACCCTGAACAACATTAGTTAGTTTGTTAACGTTAGATAACTGTTAATCTGTTTACCTTCTAAAAAACAAAATGTCTTGAAGATTATAAAAACCACAAATTGAAAATGAATTAAATGAAATGAGCATTTTTGTGGCTAGTGGTGCAGCAGCTCATGAAGGATTTGGTAAAAAAAGTGGGATTTTCCACAAGATTTTGAAACATTACCTAAAACAAGACAAAAGAGAAAGAAAATCAATGTTTTAAAATGGATTAGGATGCAAATGCAAGTCATTTATTCAAAGAATCACAAAAATAAGTCTTTTTAAACGTCACGGACAACAGAGAATTGAACTTGCACTTCGCAAATAACAAAATGAAAGAAAGAAGAGTTTCAAAAGTGCTAACTGAACTTACTGATTAAACAGAAATGAAAGTAATCAGAAAGATGCTGATTGAAAGATTTTGTTTGTTTGTTTGTGTGTTTGTTTCTATTCAGATATCAACTCGAAGATTTTAATTATCGCCGACTACGTAAAGCGAGAATTTATGCAAAACTAAATGTAGCGAGTTTTCCCACAGCTGTGGATTGTTGTCGCTCGAGAATTAAAACCATATCAGTCAGAATTGTTTTTAAACAACAAATACGACTATTTTATATTTTATTATTTTACATAAGTAATAGTTCAGAACTTCCGGGATGCATCCAGCAAGAATTAAGTTTAAGCCATTATATATCATACATTAAATCTACTGTTAAACACACACACACACACACACACACATAAATACTGTATATAATACAGTATTTGTAATGTGTTTATGTCTTTCCACATCCCACACCCAGAGCAATAATCTGTCCATCTGTATTCCCCGTATATGGAAATGGTTCTCATCATAAAACCTTGAATTGACTGGATTCAATTTGCTGGAAGCTGCAGTATATTCTCACATCTTATAATAAAGGTTGATGTAAAAATGTTTAATCTGTACAGGATTACAGGCATCATAACCTAGAATGTGGAGTGGCCTGTTAATCTTTTCAGAGAGCATCATGTCATACATATATATACGATTGCGTGCACCATTTTGTGAAGTGTATGCCTGTATGTAAAAACTCCCTCAGGTGATACGAGAAAGAAACCTCGAGTGAAACCAGATGCAAAAAGGAGAACCCATCCTCATTTGACACTGGATAGTGGGAAGCTGGTCACTGATGGAGACTTGAGTGCAAAACTGTCCTATCGATTGTAGTGGTACATCCCCAGCAATCCCATTTATCTCTAGACTGTCCATGCAGCATTTAAAATCCAGAAGAACCAAATGGAATCAATTGACATCAAACCAAACGATAATCCAAAGACTAGTCAGAGTCAGCTACTATAGATACAAACTGATCAGAACGAAGGTGGAAATGCGACCAAGTTTATAGGGAGCGCTGCATGATGGGGAATGGAGTTCACACAGTTTACTGGCAGATCTGAAGTACAAAACATCTCAATCTATAAATCTCAATCTATAAATCTCAATCTATGAAGCAGTTGCATTTTCAAGCAGGAGAGATATTCATGTAAAGAATAACAGCAAATACAAGACGGCATAGAAGATTTCCAAACTCAGATTTGATCGTTTTCTCTTGATGTGTTTTTTATTCCATTTACACCACCCCAATAGCTAAAAGGTCATTCTTATTTACATCAATGCACTTTAGTCAATCCCTTCTCAGATCAGTTCATTGATAATCTTTGATTTATTGCCTGAACTGAGTGATTAATATAAACACTGATTTTTTTGCTTGTTGCTACATGAAACGAATCACCACTACGGTCTGATCACTCAGATTTGTTAATAAGACAAAACAAACACTTCCTCATCATGTGTTCGTGACTAAATCAGATTTTCTGATGAGATGTTCAGCTCTGTCTGTTTTTGATAATAAACGGTGCAGCAATAATTTTCACACCTCGACAGACCGGCTGCTCAAACGAATTCCACTGAAAGGATTTGCACATTAATGAATCCTGTTTTATAAAGTTTAAGCTCTCATTAAAAGCAATATTTGAGCTGAGTAACTGGAGCACTATATGGTACTAAATTCCATCATTATGAGAAACAGGAAGCTGTAAAAAAAAAAAAAATGATGCTCATATTATTGCATACTGTTCCATGCTTAATTTATATAAACCACTAAAAAGAATTGAAATGGCATTGAGGCAAAGGGCTCTTAAGTTCCTAATGCACATGATGCACATTACATTAAGAATCTAAGCACGTTGGTGGACGAGAGTCCTAAAATCGGTGACAGATAACATGTCCATGTTATCGTCTAATGGCCTCATGTTGTTTGCTTCCTCCTTAATGACCCACTGTCAAGTCATAACACGCAGCCTGTATATCATCAGCGCTTCATACCGTCTAATAATAACGACGTGTGTATTTTTAGGGGCTTTTAGTTTGAAGATATCTGGGGACAAGAGATTTTTAACCCTTGTGTTATGTTCATATTTTGGACCCTTGTTACTAATGAGGTCAAACTGACCCAGGACATTATTGGGGTTTAAAAAAAAAGTACATAAAAGTCATTTACACATATTTTTCCGAATAAAACAAACATGGTTCATTTATGTCTTTCAAAGTAAATGGTGATATCAAACATATTTATGCTCCCTGAGATTCTCCAAGTGCTTGTTCATAAAGACTCCTTCCGTAAATATTAAATAAGCTTCTCCTTACCGAATACCTCACATCACAGCTGACAAGCGGGATTGAGCAATTACTGGCTGTAATTGGGAGGCGGAGTCACGGAGAACGAGTGAGTTAATGAACGAATGTGTGCATATAATAAATAACAGAACTGTCTTATTATTAGTCTTACTCTCACATTATCCAAGCTTCAAGCATTACAAGTCCCTGGGATTTAACGGTTACTATAGAAACAGTAATATATGAATATATTAACCACTTAAACATAAACCTTGCAGCTCATCATGTGTGTGAGGAAATTAAATATTCATAAGCCTGATTGCACATTAGAAGAAGTGTTTGGTCGTTTTCCTGCACGTTGATCTGAAGTGCTTGATGTAAGGACTAGTAGCCTGGGTATGAGGAGGTTTTTTTTGGCTTGACTCAAGCTCCTTCATTTAGCTTTCCTTATGTTCAGCTCATTCCTGGTTGCAGAATCAAACCACAGTGAGATGAGATGGTGAGAAATGGCACATTGCCCGGTAGCTGTGATAGTACTGGTCCAACAGCTTCTGTGGTTAAAACCGGGACTCTTCAGCTGTCACAGGAAGTAGAGCCTCTGATGGACATTTTTGGCTATAGAGTCAGTGTTGGAATCCCACTTCAAATTCCTGAGAGACTGGGGTTCCCAGGAACTCCACCATTATCACTGTCTTGTCCTGTATCATAAGAGAGGGTGGTGGTGGCGGTAGTGGTGGTGGTGAGAGGTAACCACTGTTAATTCCATTGTTTTGATGGTGTTCAGAGTGTTTGGACTGTATCTGAGGAGCAGCTGTTCACCATCAGAGATGAGACAAATGACTGTTGTGTTGTCTTGCACACTTCACAAGGTCCTTGAAGGTACAGTTTATATATATCTGAACCAAACACTGGAACAAACATCTGGATATTCAAGGTGCTTTTTCAGGCATCAGTCATGTCCTTCACACCAGTCTGTCTCTCATAACCACAGAGGTCAGGGCAATGGAGGCATCAAGGCACTTGGGGTACAAGTATAGAAGAATAAATATGTTCTTCCATTTTACAATAAGAAATTTAAAAAATATATGTGTTTCACCTGATGTTAATGTAGTTTTTATTCAACCAACAAAATATTTATGCATGTTTTTGGGGTGATTTTTGTTTTTTTTCTAACGTTGGCCTAGCGGAGTGTGTGAATCTGCACAGTGTCATACTGGAGAGGAATTTCACCATATTAGGGCAGAAATAGTGTGTGTGAAACCTAAGGCAAAAAAAGAACTAGGGAACTGTGTGTATATGAAGAATCTAAACATAGCAAGGATGGTCAGATTGAGGTTTGAACCCTCCTTCCTTCTCTCTCACTCCACCTCCTCCACCTCCTCCACCCCACTCCTTCCGTTGTGGATATCATTAGAGATACGGAAGATAAAATGCATAGTGGTATTCGGTGCTATTCAAACTGTGTGGCCAAGGGGCATGGTTGTGGCAAACATACACTGTTCTTCTTTCTGAGTACCATGGGAAAGAAGAATTAGTAGAAGAACGTTTGTAAGGTGACATCTGATAGTAGTTAGTATTCAGTATTGAGTATGTATGTGTGTTTGTGTGTGTATGTTTAGCAGCTGTCCAGAGACTTGTCTGCTGGAGAAGGAGGTTCAAGCCCTTGGAAAGAAGCTCTTCTGTGGCCTGTTAGTCTTTGCGTACCTCTTGCTGGGCAGTAGAGGGACAAGCAGGTGGTGACCTGGATGGCTTGGATCTGCAGGGATGCTGCAAGCTTTCCTTAGTTCCTTAGCCAGCTAGTGTAGATGAGATCGGTCCAAGTGACTCACTAAACTGCTTTTTAGGTCTTTCTGGTTTGCAGCATTGTAGGTAGTACACCACACATGAACAATAGGAGAGTATACTCTTTATGGTGCTGCAGTAAAAGAGGTAGGCGGATTTTCCTAAGGCTATTTTCACTAGGTAGGAGCCCAAGTCATATCTCCTGTGATGTGGACACCCTGACTCTTTCCAACACATCTCCATATATGTCGTATATAGGGAAAGCGTGTGGATCTCCTGGTTGTCTTGATGTCTACTACAATCTCTTTGGTTTTAGTCGTGTTATGGACTAGTTGTTCTCCGAGCACCACTTCTCCAGGTTTTGCTCCTCGATCCTGTAGGTCATCACATTCTCATCCAAAATAAAACACAGTTGTGTCAGCTTCAAACTTGATTAGAATTTTAGTATGCGACGGCTGTGGGAAGTACAGCGTAAATGAGTACACCCCTTTTAAAAAGTAACATTTCAAACAATATCTCAATGGACACAAAAACAATTTCTAAAATGTTGACAAGACTAAGTTCTATGTAACATCTGTTTAACTTGTAACATGAAAGTAAGGTTAATAATAAAACTTACCGAACAAAATTTTCAGTTTTACTCAAATTAGTGTGATGCAAAAATGGGTACACTCCACGGAAAGTCTGGAGCAAAGCTAAATTATAGACTTCATATGTCTAATTTAACAAGAATTCAACCACAGGTGAGTCTAATTATTCATTACGCTGGTGTCCAGCAGACAGTTGACTATAAAAGGGTGTTACTTAAAGAAAACCCCTTCCCAGTTCATGCTGTCAGCAATGGCACCACATGGAATAGAAATGTCACAAGACCTGAGAAAAAAAATAATTTCTTTACACGGAAAAACCACAGATGTTAACACCTCAACAACAGCGTCTTATGATGAGATGGGGTGAAGAAAACTGCCGTGCAAATTCACTACAGTTATCTAAAGATGTAGAACGCCAAACCGGGGTGACACAATATGGCGTACACTGTAGAAGAATGGAATGCATGGGTGCCGTCCACAAAAGAAGACTACTGGAGTGATGAGAACAAGATAAATGTTTCTGGAACTGCTGGCTTCAAAACTGTATGGTGTCGCAATAGTGAGGAATACAAAGAAAGATGCATGGTGCCTACAGTGAAACATGGTAGTGGCAGTGTCCTATTGTGGGGCTGCATGAGTGCTGCCGGTGTAGAGGAGATTCATTTCATTGATGGCATCATGAATTGACAGATGTACTGATCTATACTGAAAGAGAAGACGCTACCAATCACTCTGCACCCTTGGACATAATAGTTTTTGTTGTGGGTTGTACTCATTTGTGCATCACCCTAATTTGTGTAAAACTGAAAAATGTGTAATCTAAGTTATATTATTAACCTTACCTTCAAGTTAAACAGATGTCACCATTTTGGAAATTGTTTTTGTGTTCACTGAGATATTGTTTAAAATTTACTTGTTTACACCGAGCACTGAAAATGTAGCATGCTAACACTAATGCAGTGCAAGTGGGAAATAGTCAAAATCTAGATAATACAAAAGTTAAAATTTAAGATTAGATTAGATTTTGTGGTTTTCTATGTTTTTTGTTTGGTTGGTTGGTTGGCAGTTTACGGATTGGGACAAAGAAGATGGCTTTGGACTACTGCTGATACTAACACTTTTTTTGGCATCGGACTGCAATTGCCACAAAGGGTTTTGAGTTCAAGTCTCCATCAGTTAACAGCTGAAAACCTAATATGACCATGTTAAAAGTAGAATGAAAATGCTTAAATAATTAGACTTTTATGACCATATAGTACACCGTCAATGAAGAGAAATTTATAATCACACCAGATGGTAATTGTTCTACTTATATCCTCTCAAGGAGTTTTTCTTAACCACCGTCGTGTTCATTAAGGATAAATTTAACATATCGAATTCGTATACTGAATATATATATATATTTCTTTAAAGCAGCTTCATGACAATGTCCTTTGTTAAAAAAAAAAAAGCTATACAAATACAACTGAACTGAAATTAATTTGGTTTTATTAGCGTTAGCTATACAGAAAAGATTCTTCCGTGTTGGGAACCGGATCATTTAAAAGAGTCGTTCACAAAGGAGCCGATTCAATACTCGTTTGCGATTCAGCAGCCTGTAAGCTCTTTTTTCCTCTCTGTGCTCATCTCCACTTCCAGCATCCTTTCTGTTCCCCTGCAGCTCCACATCACTGGGGATTAGCGAGTCCAGACTCCAGGCTGTTCCCCTTTATTCTGCGCTTTTAGTGTCTTAAAGGATCTACAGCATTTGGAGCATTAAAATTTTGTGCACTTGGATTTACAGCTACCTCGCGTCCTTTACTAAAAAAAAAACAACACAGTTTCAGCCAAAGGTAAGATCTAACCTATAAACGAAAAAAAAAATCAGATTTAAGCATCGGGGCAGTGTTGTTATTTTGCAGCTCTGTGGTATATTTAGAAATGAGTCATGACTTTACCGCACAATGCGGATGAGTTTATTGCCTTTTAATCAATTTCGTCACCATCCGGGACACTGCACATGGGACCGATACTGTTATGTAAAAACTTGGGATTTTTCATGCGGATCTCGGATAGATCTGAGTATTTGAGTATTTGAGTATTTATTTGCTTTGCTGACATAATAACTGCAGAGTCTTCCGGTAGTCCTGTATACACACACAGAGACACACACAGACACACACACACACACACACACACACACACACACACAGCGAGAGAGAGCGAGAATCTTAACGAATTTATGTATACATGCAATTTCTGTTTTATGTGTACAGTGTGTTCGTACAATTATACTTAGTACTAATGGTATTATCTGAAAATTGCCCAGAGATGATTATTGTCTTCTCATCTTATAATCAAGTTTAAGCCCTGAACAGAACCGAGAAAGCTTTGTGTCATTCACACAGTCAAATGAAAGTAGTACAGCTTTACTTAATATCAGTATGATGTGATGTGCACAGAAAGGCACTGCTTGTCCTGTGTTAGATTAGAGATTTCCTATCCCCTAAATATAAACACGCTGACTGAGGATTTTTGATATTACGGTGCTGAATTAACACCTACGGTGCTGCATTAACACTTAAAGCGCTGAACGAACACGTAACCTGTACACCGTTTAATTGGTACGCGTCATGGCAAAGTCTGAAGTTTTAGAATTGCGACTCGGATGTGTCTATTCAACCGCATAGAACCGTTTCCATGAATTCACTTTAATTCGCTCTGCAGTTAACGGTAAGAGTACGGGTTTAGATGATGTGCTTGCATTAACACCTAGAACGCTGAACGAACACAGCAGTTAAAAGGATCAAACACGCAGAGCTAATCTACATTTAAAGAAATAGACATCTTTTGTGTGTAAATGAAAAAAAAAATGAAAGCAGGCACACTTCAGTCATAGAGATTGTGATTAGTACATTATGGCTAAAGCTTGGGTGGTGGTGGTGGTGGTGGTGATGCAGCATAAAGTAAGGAGTTGAGGGTGAGGATGGAAGTTCCCTGGTGGCAACGTTGTTAGATAGTGAGCACTGTTGTCACCATCACTAAGGAAGAGCTGTCATTTTCCCAAAAGAGTCATTTCTGTGAGGTTCAGGCTCCGTCTGTCTGCCTCTCTCTCTCTCTCTCTCTCTCTCACTCTCGCGCTCTTCTCTCTCTCTCTCTCTCTCTCTCTCTCTCTCTCTCTCTCTCTTTCTCAGTCATGTTGTTCGGTTCGGCAAACAAATGCGGTGGTGAAATCTCCCGGTTAAACATTTTTCAGTGCATCTGTGTGCCAACCACACCTATCCTGTGGCAAGAGAACACTGTGTCTCTGCTGAGACTGATGCACTTGATCAGATCATCTAGTATCTGTGCCTGTGAGCTGACAATCATTATACTCTGTTTAGGGCCAGAAAACATTCGGTTCTAATGCTAGATTTCCAGACACGAAACTAGTGCTGAGATGAGTTCCCTCTGAGTTATTCGACCAGTCAGAATAAGCTTGAGGAGAGAACCAGTTGCGATGAAATAGACACAGAACCAAAAAAGAGGACTGCTTGAACACACCCTTACTATGTGTCTTTATTCTTTATTCACACCAGGACAGATTTCCTGCTTATAACCCGCCATATATTTTGACTGTCTTGGAAGCCACATATCACAAATGAGACTGGCAAGATGACATATACACTCGCTAGCCACTATAATAGGAACACTTGAACCTGTGCTCATTCATGCACTTATTCAACGAGCTAGTTGTGTGGCAGCAGTACAATGCACAGAGTTTCACTGAATGTCAATGTGTTGCAAATGACTTTAAATATGGCATGGATGACTGGATTGAGGGTTACGGAAAACTGCTGACCTTCTGGGAATCTCTGAGTATGTACCCACTGTAGCCTCAGATTCCTGTTCTTGGCTATTATGTTGCTCTTGTAGCCGATCCCGCTCAAAGTTCTGACATGCTGAGATGCCTTCCTGTCAGATCCTTCTTTGAAGAATCATTACTTGGCAATTATTGCAGTCTGAGAGTTGCTGTGTTGTTGGCTATATGTAACTTATCACAGTCAAAGTGAGACTGACTCACAGTACACTGTGCTTTCGAGGACTCATCGATCTCAGCGTGTTCACTCATCTGTGCTTTGGCTTTAGGCAAAACCCAGACCGTGTCCTGTTCTGTTCTGTTACACAAGACACACTAATGGCACGTTGAGTCATTGTAGGGCGTTATAGATTACAGATACTGTTTGATGTAGGTTTGAAGTTTTGAATGATGCTTCTCTTTCATTTCGATCTGAAACTGAAAACGAATTTATCCGGATAAAATGGTATGCTAGTCATGTCAATATAAATGATCATTTTTTTAAAAACCAAATTTAAAGAAGAGTCAAGACTTGGTTCTTGAACAGTAATTACCCCATGCTAGTGATATAAAGAAATACTACATTCTTCTTCTTCTCTACCAGAGTGTACAGATATGACATATGGTCAATAGACATTAGTCCCTCCCATTACTCAGGCAAGAGAGATGAGCTTGATCGACCTGATGGATGCGTTATAGTGCAGCGATTTAAGTTTTTCCCTCTGATTCTGCAGCATAATGGGAACACAGTTGCATCCGGATTGTAATTACATTGAGCTCCACTAACTACAACATACTTTTTTGAACAAATCCTACTGAATGAAATCCTCTAAGCAGAGACTGACCAACATGGCTGCCACAATCAAATCAGTCCTTGTGGGGGCGGAGCAAAACAAAATCATTTTTGTGCAAAATTTGTGTAGGAATCAAATGTATAAGGCTAGAATTGGGCTGTTGTTATGAAACACGAGCAGTATGCTAATCTATGGCAGGGGTTTTCAATCTTATCCACAATTCCTTAGGGCTCTGAAGATGAGCTGATCAGGCGTGGATCTTGATTGGTTAGAATGAAATCCTGAAAACCCCTTTGTGGATAAGATTACATTTACGTTTACATTTACAGCATTTGTAAAGAACTAGAAAGTGCTAGTTGAAGTATCTCATGAAGAGGTAGGTCTTCAGCCAGCAGTTCAGCTGTTCGGACTCCTAGGAGAAGTTCATTCCACCACCTGGGTGCCAGAGCAGAAGAGTCTTGTTGTATATATAGATTACAGACTCTTGAATTGTGGTCGCTTTAGTATTTTATGTAACTTGCGAAGGAAGTAGTATTAATCATAATTATTATTATTATAATTAGAGGTACAGAGTACTCATGCGTTGTAGGTTGATTGGCATCTCTACATTATTTGTAGAGTGTGTCTGTGTGTGTTTGTGTTTCTCACCTTGTACCCTGAGTCCCATGGGATAGACTCCACGCTCTCTGCATCCATGGGATGGAACCAAAGTGTGCATCTGTTAAAAAAACAAACAAAAAAAACAAAACAAAACTATTTTTAGTTTTGAGGAATTTCTATTGGAATGAATTATACAATTTTGAACTTCAGTAGAATTTCATTCCAGGCAATACAAGACAAGGTTGGTTTATATCCCAGGATTATGAGTGGAAAAATGGGCTAAAATGGCAAAAAAACAATGAAAACAGATTGTAGTATATTTTACATGATGTGTTTCTCTCTCTCTCTCTCTCTCTCTCTCTCTCTCTCTTTATATCCACCTACGTACTGTAATCATCTGCCCTCTGTAGCATCCGAAAGCAAGAAGCGACTTGGACAAAAGACAAATTGGGAAATTTACAGGAACGGTTGTAATGCAATCAAATCTGAAGCGTCTAGGACAATAGGAGTGAAGTGTTAGCGCGCTATACAGACTGAGTGAAATCAGATCAGAGACGTCGGTGACTGAGCGGCTGGAAAAATGCTTTTAAAGCAATGGAACACCTGCATGATGGATGCTTTTAAGGCACACACACACACACATTTTAACACAGTCCTGGCTCATTCCTTTATCAGTGTGTAGGAGAAGCAGGTTTCCAGATAGCAGTTTGCTGTATTTAGATCACATGTCATCCTTCTTAAATAACTCAAGACATTCATGAGTATTTCCTCTATTTTTTTTATTTTTTTCTTAATTTTCACCTTCCAGGTTTGGTGTGATTGAACTTCAAACCACAGTCATGGATGAAATGGATGTGCCACAGCTGAAGAAGGAGGTAGAGAGCCTCAAGTACCAGCTGGCGTTTAAGAGGGAGAAATCATCCAAGACAGTCACAGAGTAAGAACCACACCCGTCATTCCTAGAACATCCCGACCGCAGGCTGACGACGAGAGATGATAGCAGCTGATATCATTGTACAGGGTTTAAAATATTTAGCAGGTATACACAGAATTCCATGGAGGAAATGTATGTATAATAAAAACAACTCTGATTGATTCAGGAGATATTAGCAGCAACCTGATTCTCTGATTCAATTCAAGATGTTATCCCGAATTCCACCAATGGGAATTGTTTCTACAGAGCGTCATGATGTCATCTAGTTTTAATGTTTATCATCAACACGGTGATATTTGAAAGAGTTTGGTTTACTCTATTTTTACTTTGGTTTACTTTCAGTGACATTTGACTTCCTGCTGATTTGGCACTAGTGGGATTTAGACCTTATTTCCAGCTCTCGCACCTACTTATCTGTCCACTCCTCTCAAACACACCGGCTTCCAAAGCATAGCGTAGCCGAGCCGAGCCGAATTATTCTCAGAAAAGTTTAACGTGCTAACATAACATGTTCGAGAATATTCTCACCATAGAACTTCATCCCATCTTTATCATCTTTTATCAGTGTTGAAATCAGATCTTCAGTAAGATTCTATTCTTTAACACACATTAACAAACTTTTTATTTAATAACATCCTGGACTTAATCAGTTGCCAGCAGCCAGCTCTCTCCACTTCTCTAGCATTAGTCTGTAACTGCTGATTCATACGGAAAATGTGTGGCGGGCCGTGCATTTGGTACCTGAGCCTTCAGAGTAGACTTAACTGACTTAATCCACCTCTTAATACCATCATAATTATAGAAAGCATCAATACTATACAAACACACAATATAACAAGGCGTGGCATTACAGAGGGAGACGTTTCACGTATTGAGGGTGAATAACATTTTTACTACAGCAAGAAACCCAGTTAAGACAAGTCCAAACCTCTACACTACAACCACAACTGTGTCACGTACACCATCTGGAGCTTCGGGGTTGTCCTACCTCTCCTCATGATGTCTAGATTTTCTGGAAAAGTCCGCCTTGAAAATGGATTTTTAAGTATGTCTGAGACCAAGTCAATTTTTCCTCCTCTGTCAGCCACTGTGGTGTAAAAAATTCAACCTCAACACAACTGTATTAACGTGTGCAGATCTCTACAGACGTGTTTTGCTAGTCCAACTTGACTGTAACAGTTTTGCTCTGAACAACCAATCAGAGGACAGAAAAACGCTGACGTTATTGTGGACCAGCTGAAATCTGATTGGTTAAAGAAACAGTCCTATTGTTAATATAGTTTAAGTTCCATCAGTCAGCACTACTGATTCTGAAGACCCTGAACAGATTAGATTGACATGACATCACATAGAGGCTGAAATCTGATTGGACAAAAAAATCTAACATCCACATCCATGTACTGGAAGCAGTGCAGCCAAGAGAAACTCTACGAAATGAAGAGAATAGAGTGTTGGGAAGAAATTAATATCATTTCATGGAACAAATATTAGAATTTAGGTTGTAAATGTAGGTCAGTGATTCTGATAGTGTTTAGACCAGTAGAGAAGGACTTGCTGACCCTGATGGCCTACCACTGTGAAAAATACCTCACACTTCATAACCACAGACTGTCACCACGAAGCACATATTTATATGGTACTTAAAAAAAATACCAATGATCAAACTCTGGGAGCTTCAATATCAGCGTTATTTCAGTCAGCGTCCCAGATCTTAGCCCAGTCGTTATGAATCAGTGTGAAACTCCTCCCACGCGCAACATGCTGGACGTCTGTCATTTTTATCGACTGCAAAACTCTGCAACAGTTGGAGTTTAGCAGGATTTAACACACAAGTGCTAGAAGAATTCTGACTTCTTATTATATGACTACATGCAGTTAATGAGCATCTGAGACATCACCAAAATAAGTTGAGCTGAGTATAAACTCTTACAGATTCACGTTACTGTTTATGTTCAAATACGCCGTCATTTTCTCCCAGTATGTTACTAATAGATCCTTTTTAAGTCTCATATTAAAAGTCAGTTCTTCTACACGGTGCTGTATATTTCTTTGTAAGAGAATGTCCTGTTTATACCAATGTCTAGTGATGAGTTATTTACATGCTACACTTAATATACGGATATAAACATTTTTCCTCAACACTGTGTGTGTGTGTGTGTGTGTGTGCCTGTGCCTGATGGTGTCTTTGTATGTGTTTGTGACTTTGGTTGTCTATGTGTGCATTTGTGTGTGTTTTTGTGGGTATTTGTGTCTGTGTGTCTGTGAGGGTTTGTGTGTTTTTGTGTGGGTATTTGTCTGTTTATGTGTGAGATGTGTGAGTGTTGTGTTTGTTTGTGTCTTTGTGTGTATTTGTGTCTGTGTGTGTTTGTGTCTTTGTGTGTCTGTGTGTGTGTGTGGGTATTTGTGTTTTTATGTGTGCGATGTGT
>JAOTRN010000025.1:6195569-6206876 GCA_028566695.1 Bagroides melapterus | reverse complement strand
TGGCACAAGGAAGATGGGAATTTAGAAAATTTGTATTTTTATTTATCAAAGGATGTTTTCATACAGTATGTATTGTACCACAAACACACATTTGATCCTTTCTGCTGTAGAGTGATAATAAAAATTATTTTTAGTAAATGTTTGCTTTCTAAATTTTCAATAAAGCACATCAGCGCCAGTGATTATTATAAAATAATAATATATTATTAATAATAATAATGTATAATAATATTTTTTTATAAATAATTAAAAGTAAAAAAATAAATAAACATCAAAAATCTGAATTAACACATAAATCTATATTTGATCCCGAAATCTGAATCTGAATGTAAATTTTATTGCAAATAAGAATCCAAATTAGAATCTAAATACAAAATCTAAATTATTATCTGAAGCTGTATTGGGAATTGAATTATAACCTGGATCTAAATCAGAGTCTTTATTGAAACCTGAATCTGAATCACAATCTGAATTTAAATCTAAATCTAAATTGTAGATTATAAATTTAAGATAAATCACAACCTGATTTGGAATCTAAACCAGAAACAGAAGTCACACCTGAGAGTATAAGAATCTGAATTAGTGCCTGGATCTGAATCGGATTCTGAAATGAAACAGAAAAACCTTTCTATTTAAATCTGTTATAAATTGAGATTGTTATTGTATGTGCAATTAATTTTTTAATAATTAACCTCTTTATAGAATATAACATTGATGAGTTCACTCTCTAAAAGCTTTTGAAACCTGCAAGAATTGGACAGTAAAATTGGAATTAACGCAGCTGTAGTTAAATGTCAGGGTGGTTTGTGTGTGTGTGTGTGTGTATGTGTGTGTGTATGTGTGTGTGTGTGTGTGGCTGCACTGAGTCAGAGTAACCTGCAGTTAACAGTACAGTGCTGTTTTTTTTCCACTGCATATGTTCTTTGTGTAAAAACCGAACACGTAGGCAGATTCCTGTATGCGCTCTCTACTTTGTTGCTAATACATTACTGTTTTTGTCTGGTGTTTTTGGCTTGGCTCTCACTTGGATCTCACTGATGAAATGACAAATGCAGACGTACTTCTGTGCGTGTGCAACTGAACAGAGGATGACATCACACGGCAGTTTCGTTTCAAGTATTTTAGAAATTACGTAAATAATGCACTTTATTTTATAAATCACTGCTAACTACCCGGCTACAAATGTATAGTTAATGTCCCTACCAGCCAGTTTTATGTAGTTTATGTACTTTTATGGAGCTAGATTTCATGTTTAGCTAACAACACCTAAGTTGTTTGTTTTTAGAAATGTTTTTCAACTAGTTCTTTTTCGTATAGCTATATGTGAATTTTCTATTTTTTATTTTTTAATTTTATTTTACTTATAATTTTTTAACTACACATGAGATCCTTTTGATTTTGGTTCTTCTTATGTTGCCCATGGTGTATTAAATAATGTATAAGTTACATGACAGCTATGTAAACAGATTTTCTTTAGTAACCTTGACCTGTGACAGAGGACAATATAATGATAACACTTATTTGCACGTGTGTGTGTGTGTGTGTGTGTGTGTGTGTGTGTGTGTGTGTGTGTTAGAGAGAGAGAGAGAGAGAGAGAGAGAGAGAGAGAAAGAATGCAACTGAAGAACCTATAAATCTACATTTCATTAGGCAATTCTGTATTTTAAAATGACTATAAAGTTCAATACATAACCAAAAATTACAAACACACAGTATATGGATAGCTTGGAGATAAATCAACATTTAACACTTGTGCAGGTAGGCAGATGTTGACTGACACTTGAAATGAAAGCTCAAAACCAAAGGAGCAAAACAAGGACACCAAACATCTCTTGGCTCAATGAGTGAATTTAATGTAATATATTTTTTTGTTTTGAAGCACTGATATGTAACATTTGATGGCTTCCTCTGATAGTTTCCTACCCTAGACTAAAACATTATGTAGTAGGCTGGCATCTCTAAATTGTCCATATGTGTGAGTGGGTGTGTGAGCATGTGTGAGATTGAGTGTCCTGGAATAGGCTCCAGGTTCCCCACAACCCTGTGTACGATAAGCGGTACAGAAAATGGATGGATAGATAGATCAACGTGCCTACATTGGCTTCCTTCCACCTCTCAAAAACATGCCTTATAAAAGGTGTAAAAGACGTGTGTGAACGTTTATGATGGCTTGTGTTGGTCTGGCTTCCTATTCAATGTTACTAAGATAAGATTAATTATGACCAGGACGACTCTTTAATGAAGATAAATAGAAATTCTACAAACAAATATCATTTCATGCATGTAATTTATTTTTGGAATAACTTTACTGATACTTACTGATGTAAACTAAGAGTAATGCCACTCTGTTAATAAAAATTGTCCTTAAATAAGAGTCAGATTTGCTTTATTAACTGTTGGTTACCTCAAGGGTTTAACACAAACTATTTATTTTTCTATTATTTATTCTTATATAGTTCATCCTATCATTCTGTGGTTTAATTAGATAATGTTAGTATCACAACCCTGTCAGCTTGACTCTACCCCATTTGCGCCTCTCTTTTCAGTCATGTGCACCGCGCATGCGTCTATTAGTGCGCCTGCGCATTGCAGCTCAGGAAAAGGGGGGTGGGGGAAAAGCTCGGGTAGTGACAGACAGATGCAATTCGAGTGAAGGAAATGGCGGCTGAGCAGGACGAGTGTTTCCCGTCCTAGATTCTGCAAAAGCGTTACATTCATATAGCCTTATCATCCGCTTTCATTTGCTCTCTACTGCACTTTAAAACTTTACGAGGTGAGCTGTGTTTTTGCATTACGGTTTCCGATTTTGTGTTTTTTTCGTCGTGCAGTTGGCGTGTAAAATGCGCACGAGCGTCATCATATTAAAGCAGCTTAGATCTGCGAAATGTTTTTTTTGGCTTTTTGTATCTAGCTTTAGAATTCGATATTTGTTTAACGTGTTTGTTTTTAATTACATTAGTCATTGCTTAATATAATTTAAGACCCATTTTACCCGAATGTCTACACGGGTTTAAAGCAACAACAAAGCCATAAAATAAACCGAAGCTTTTTCTCCAGCACGCGTAACATAAAGATGCCGTATGGTTAGCATTAGCAAAGCTCTTGTTTAGCTCGCTTAGCTCCCTCGCTTGTAGTCAGAAATTCTCTTCGTAATGTTTAAATGTAGTCTCGTTTCTTTTTTAGCCCTTGGTTTTAAACAAGGCAGTTTGTATTTTTCTGGGCAGAAAAATGTTTAATCTTTTTTTAAAACTGACAATGGCTAGTAAGGATAGATATTCGACCTCTGCACTGAAGTTATGTAAAAATACATTGAAACATATATATGTATAAAACAAGAGATTTTGCTACTCGGTAAAGGAGTAATATTTTTTATTAACATTTTTGATATGTTGGGGCATTGTTGGATAAATAGTTTGACCGGTTATTCGATTATATAATTGAGCAGCTGATGTTCTTAGTTAGCATTAGCTAGTCGCGTCGCTGCATTTTAACTTGCTCTATGCATAACTGGATTTAAAATATTTGCTTTGGTTTCATTATTCTTATAATGCAATAGAAATTCTTATAATGTTGCATTTGACAAATATTAACATGGGATTAACGCAAGCTAGTGTTTGGATAGTTTAACTCCGAGGTGAACGCAGTTACAGTTCGAGCGCAAAAAAGCTAGCATGACGCTAACTAACGCGAGTCGGACGCGAAAAATATCCCGACTTTACAGTTTTGCTTTAAATATTAATTCTTTATTGTGCTTACAATTAGGTAGTTTATTATGTAGTGTAAAATAAGAATGAAATAGGAGAAGGAAGCGGCTGCTGTTATGATAACCGGCTAACTGTGTGTGAAGTGCACTACATAGGGCGGAGAAAAAAACACTATGTAGAGAGCTTTCTGATATCTGAACATCTGAGATTTGCATAACTCGGAGGTTTGAGCATTAAAGGTTTTGGCTCCGCTCCAAAACAAAACTTGTGTACGCCACAATAGGCGCTACACACTACTCAGTGGGGTGGAGAGCGGTTTGGGACACGGCGCGGTGGGGGAGGTGTGCTTGCGGAGTTTGTTTCTTTAACCATTTCACCTCCGCGTTGGTGTAAACTGGATTTGGTCTTGTTTTAAGTGTCTAGTCTTCGCGTTTTTCCCCGTTTTTTTTAAACGTTAAACTGTAGCACGAATGCAAATGAAGCAAAGACCACAATTGTTTTGAAATCCGTTTTTGTTTTAGGCGAGTATCCTTATGATCACTAGCTAATAAAAAATAATTGAATATTTAGTAAGGTGCATGGTTGTCAGACTTGGTGTGCTATTGTTTGAATGGTTATAATCACAGTATACTGTACTATAAAAACAGCAGTTCCTCTGTATGATGGTGTTAATTGTTGCACAGACCAGAGGAAATATTTCTTACAAAATCTTCGCTTTGAAACAGTTCAGATTGTCTTTAACCTTCTTTATTTCAAGACGTCTGCTTTCACACCCTTTAAGGCTGGTTTGTACTTGCTGTTAACATCATGTATGGAATATGACTGCTTTATTGAACCCGTAATACCGACGTAAATAGTGGGGGGCGGTATGTCGTCTTGTGTGACCTCTTCCTAAACTGAATTGTTTAGTATACATGTTTTAATATTGCCGTGGATGAAATTGCTAAACACACAGTTCAGGTGGACAGCAATGTTATGGCTCCAACATGCCATTTAGGTGCTTTTAATCCTCCATTTGGGACCGGGTTGATTCCAAGTTTTCTCACTGCTGTAGAGCTTGACTGGGGCAATATCAAGGGCACAGCTCAATTAGATGGTTTGAATTGAATTGCACCAAAGAGGAAGGTGCACTTGGGTTTAGTTTATTGCATTTGAAAGCACCCTAAGTAGTTTTTGAAGGATGTCTAGAACTTGTGATCGATTCACATGGGATAGGAGATGGGTGTATATATTAGTGATAATGTGTCCATAATGGTTGTCACTAAAAATTCCAGTGGGACACGCATTCTTGTGTAACGCTTTTATTTTGATTAGCAGCGTAGCCAATTTTGCTTTATCATTATACTATACCCTTTGTATGAATTCAGTAACCCCCAAAAGTGTCACTTCTCTGACGACTCCATTTGAAAGTCGTGTATATAAAACACATTCACGTTCCAACCTTAAATTGGTTTCACTGTGCTGCGATGGAATAAAGTGCCTCCTGGAATGTTTGAAGAAAAATCGCAAAACCTTATTTCCCTCAGGAGATAATGCAGTCTATGTGAACTTGTCAGTTCAGACAGGTTGTGTATCCTGGGTGTCTTTCCACAGGTCATTTTTATAGAAGATAAAATATCTGAACTGTTACAGACACATACACGCACATACTGAAAATAAATGGGGTCTAAAATCCCAGATAAAAATGGTAATAATGACATACTGCTCTTCTTCGTGTAGAACCGATCTGTGACTGCTGGGGGAGAAGAAGGGCGTTGAGACTGCATATTGAGAAAGTAACTGTCTGATCAAACCCAATGAAACATGACGGCAGTAGTAGTTATTCCCATATATTTTGTGTTGGAGGTGTGTAATGCTTAAGACAACAAATGCTGCCCACAAACCAAAACACACACCATGCTGTACCTTTTTATTTATTTAATATCTGAAGTCCTTGACCTGATGGCACATGAGTTTCCCGTCAACTGGCAATGAATTGAACTGTTTTGTATGAATTGTCTGAGATATGTGTAATGTTTACATTTCACCTTATGTGCTAAAAAACACACACACACACTGTTGTGTAGGTTTGCAGCGAGAGCAGGAAAAAAGTGACCGACGATTAATGGAGCTGTTGGCTGATATCCAAATGTCTCCCTTTTCGATCTGTAGTGCACTCTGAAGGGTGCTGAAATCATTATTTTACACCTTGTGTGTAAGGCTCCTAGGTATTATTGGCTGTTTGGGATTGTTGATTTAGACGGCATGTTATACCCCAGTCATTACCAGTTTCACGTTGAAGTCGTGTCTTTAGCTTTTTGGTGAATGAGTCGTGTCAAGTTTGTTTTAATCCTTATTCCTTTCTCTTTTTCCATAGAGATTTGGATGCTGTTGTCACCAAAGACGTTGACAGAGAAGAAGCAGGTTAGTGTGCGTGCATGCACCCTTTTCTTGTTTTTTTTTCTTTTCTTTAATTCCTGCCTCATACAAAGCTGCTTCAGAGCTTGTGCTAGCAAAGCAGTTTTTTTTTTTTTTTTTTTGTTTAAAGGGCTTCAGAGTGCTGCATAATCTTTACTGTTTTAAATGTGAGTGACAGTGTGACTTTCTGTATGCTCACATGACTGATTTCAAGAATTAAAAATACAACTGTCTTATTTTCCAAGATTGATATTGAGCTTAGATGTCGCTGTCGACGGATCTTTTTGGAGTATAAGCTGTCAAAAGCACTTCATTCAGAAAGCACGTAAAAGAGAACCCGCGGCCGGAACACCTTTCTGTTAGATGTTTTCTCGTGTGACACTCCAGTCCCATGTTGTGGCTGATAAGAAGCAAAATTGACTCGGTTACAAACTTGTGGCAAATGTAGTGTAGTATTGTAGCGTGTTATTTAGCTGGTTAATTGAGTTACGATGATTTTTATGAATTTATGATGAGTATTGTAATGTAGCATGTGTTAAATGGTGAAAACATGCTGGCTTCTGATTGGACACCAGTTCAGCATTTGCTCCATCGCTCAAATCCTGATCGTGCCATCACCACCTGTGGTCATGCTTTCAGTGAGAACTTTTAGTCCTCTGTCAAGCACAACCATTCCAGCCAATCATAGACATCTATCTGTCCGTGAGCTTATGTATGTAAAAGAGGCTAAGAGCCAAAAGATCTGCTTGCTACTGATTTATCTGCTGCTGTAACCAAGATGCAGGTTTAACCATTACAAAAAAAGTTTCTATACTGATAAAAAAATTTTCCTTTGTGTTCTTGAGAATTTGCGTAGATGAGCACATGTACAGCGTCAGAGTGAGCGTATGACAGTTTAATCTCCCAAAACTCCGTCTCCTATTCATGATTTGATAATAGAGTAATGTCCAGCCTGTTTTTGAAGCAACACCACCGTGCTTTTGGCAGATTTGTCCACTTTCTCTCGCCACAAGTGGACATTGTAGATGCATTGAGACACTTGAAAAGGCTGTGTTTGAGGGACTGTCCATCTCGGCTGGCCACTTCTGAGCTGATTACCTGAGCCGCACATTAATACCAGGTGCTCCTGAAAGTCGGAACATTTCTTTTTTTTTGTGTGTGTGTGTTTTGTTTTTTTTCCCCTCTCGGAGCTCCCTGGTGTTTTCAAGCTGCCATGTGTTCCTGCTGAAAAGGGGTGGGGTTGTAAAGAGAAAGTAACTACTGTCGAGACAAAATGTCTGCATGCTTCGATGTAGATTAGAATGTTGCTGTTGTCACAGTGGCCTTATCTGAGGAAGATGAGACTGTTTACACAAGAAGACTGTTCCCCCCCCGAATGCTTAGTGTTCTTGCTTTGATTGTTTACTTGGACGTTGTTTAAAGCAGAATGTGTATTGCTCATGATCGTATTTGTTGTACTGATATTTAAACTTGAACAGACAAACTGCTCTACAAAATAAACCAGTCCCAAAAAAAATTAAATACATTATACGAGAAGAAACGTAACCGGATGACTTAAAAACTGATTAAAGGTGAAGAAAGTTAAGAAAGGGAGGAGCAGTAAATATTAGTCAATAAAATAATGTAATAAACATAAACTTGTCTGGACTGGAAATGTAGTTTAACTACAAATTGCTTACTAAATACCTAAAGTACTTGTGCTGTTTACACTGACCTGAGGTGGCACGATGCTAGTTTTCTTTTCTCACGTGGAACCTGGCAGGAAGCTCGGTAGACCATCTTCCTGGTTGTGTATCGGGGTTTCATTCTCTGTTGCCTGGCAGATTAAGAAGGTTTAATTAAGCTTCCTATATTGTTCTCTGTGGGGTTTTTTCTTTTTTCCTCTCCCCGCAATTTATACTTCTATTTATTTTCATTCATGCCAAAAAAACCCTGAAACTATTTTTTCCACAGCATATTGACTAGCGTGAACAGATGCAAGACAGCGCAGAGAAATGAGTTCAGCAGTGAAAATGAAAACACTTCTGATTCAAAGAATGAGAAAACGACTCTGTTTAAAACGTGAGCCAGAAACAAAAACACATGACGTTTCATCACCAGGGAGCTATCAGGCGATTAACCGTCCTGGGATTCCACTGGCTGCTTGTTTGCTGTAATATTTGTTAATGCATGTTTACATATTTTTGAGCTAAATTTACTCCCAGTTAACCCGGACATGAGACTGGGCAAGCAGCTGGCCTTGAGATCAAATTCTTTAGTGCCATTGAAACACACGAGCAGGTCATCCAGAATGGAAGCACTATGTAGGCATGAACATGTTACATAAAAGGTCTTTTCGTTAGCTCTGTCGCTCTATAATGCTCTACAACAAAGTCTGGAATATTTGTCCTCTCTTGAC
The DNA here is from genome assembly GCA_028566695.1 of Bagroides melapterus. Classification (NCBI taxonomy): domain Eukaryota; kingdom Metazoa; phylum Chordata; class Actinopteri; order Siluriformes; family Bagridae; genus Bagroides; species Bagroides melapterus. The sequence goes on along the minus strand of JAOTRN010000025.1, from coordinate 6,198,377 downwards.
TCTGACTATATCGGTGCCAGAAGGCGGCGGCATATCCAGACATTTTCATTTGCTCACTTTTAATACTGAATTCTCCAGTCAGGACTGAGTAAGAGAGCTAAAGCTATTATAAAACTGATATAAACAATGCTTTGTGTTGAAGAGCAGCAGAGATCCTTCTGTGTTTTTGGCCTGCTTCATAGTCAGACAACATATTTTCCTCATGAGATGCATTCTTTCTTTTTGTCGAGCTTAAAGCTACAGAGCCATGTTTTCTGACAGACATTTAAAATCATCTCACACTAGCCGTGGAGATGCTAAGATGTCATCTTGAGCCTAGTCTTCAGGCTTGCTGGGTTTTTTCCTTTACATTTTGATCTGGGTTATTGGAGATTTCAGCCCCTATCCAACTCTCTAATGACCTCCAGAACTGAACAGTAGACTGCGTGGATTAGATACAGTGGCATTAGGTCCAGCACTGTGTTTTGTTTGGATGTTCTGGCATTAGCGTTGGAGACTACAGTCTGATTTGCTACAGTGGCTTGAAGTCAGGCACAGAAACCGCTTTGTTAAGGCCAAAGCTGACCTGCAAGGTGACTAGCTATAGATGTGAGTAATACAGGGCATTGCTTTATAAACCTGACTCCAACTTGGAGGCTAGTGTTTGAATCAATGCATTGGATTTTTGTTCTTTGTTCAATTGATTCATTTTTTTTTTAAACCGTCCTCCATGATAAAGCCTTCATCAGTCCTGCGCTAATATTTCTAGTGTTTTGTGTCTGTGATCGCTGGTTTATCAGTTTCAACTCGTCCATGGATATTGGCTTTTAGAAGTTCTCTGTGAACTCTTTTTGTGGGACCAGAGTCTTTAAGGTGGATATTAAGTTCTGCTGTCACTTTGTTTGCACACAATCCTTTCTAGTTTTTGAGGGACCCCATCATTACTTTATACAGTCCTAACTGTGGAGGATGTTGCTCTTGAAAGACCAAAGAGTTGAGCTGTAAAGGTTACAGATACCAATTTTTTTTTTAATATAATCACGGCATTTATTTTTTCCCATTAGCATACACAAATCATATTAAGCCCTATAACAAAGGGTGTTCACAACCTCTGTATATCCAGACATGACTCAAATGACAACCGATGCTTTAGGCAAAACCCTGTAGGTAATTCAGCCTATAATACTCTCAGGAAGGATGGAGGAACAACATTGGCGAGGTTGATCCGGACGGAAACGAAATCTCAGAATAGCACTTGTAAAAGGAAATTTCCCCAGAAACCCACGGAAATTGATTCCTGTCTGGAGAGGCCTTCAAGTTCTGCAAGGGCGAGTCGTTGAACACGCAGAGATTTTTCATCCAAGGTAAAGTGGATGTTGCTGAAAATCATCATGCAAACAAACATTAAAATGTTATAATATTTATAGAATACTATGTTAAAATAGTAAAAAAAAAATAAATAAATAAATAAAGTTTGATTCTTTGCTCAGTATTCTTTGACAAGGACATGAAACAGATCTGCTCTACGTCTTCTGAATGCCTGCTTTCCTGACTTGAGGCAGGGAGGGTTGCTGTGGTGACAGCTGACTTGCCTTGACAATCCAGTCGCTCATTGCTTGCACAAGAAGTGGGTGTGTCTTGTACATTTAACCAATCATGGAGCTCTGTGTTTGTTGTGTAAAAGAGACTTAATTTCAAGGTGAATTTGAGGCTACAGACTGTGGTATTGAAACAAATTAGTGTCTTATCATATTTGTCATATTACAAAAATATATCTAAATATTTAATTAGGATCTAAACCATAAAACGGATACAAGCATTGCATTAGCAGTTTGTCTGTAGTGGAGTAATTTACCACTCTGATCCTGTAAGTAGATTATCCTAAGCGTTCTTTCCCCATTTAAAAATTTTGCTTATTTTTTCAGTGCTAAAATTAAACTCACAGTAGGGCTTGTGTTTTAATTCTTGTGTTTTGAAGGGAAATCAAAAGGACTAGAGCACAATGTGTTGTGACTGGTGTGAAGACGACGTCTGGGGGCACACTGGCACGTGTACATGTTGCATCATTACAGTGGAAAAGTACCAGAAGGGTTTTAACTGCACTCGTTAACGGGGTCAGAAATGCTGCAAAGCTGAATTCGGGGCTGAAAAACACAGTGTGATATTAACTGTAACTGAGCCCGTATCTGCTTTTCACCATAATGCACATGCAGTTTACATAAATTAGCTGACTTTGAGTTATTTTTATTCTTGTACTGTGACGTAGCCCTGATAACACTTTCATTTTCTTAATTTAACCCTCGTTAATGTTTTACCCCACTCAAGGCATTGTCTTTTTGGCAGCAAGGAAAAGGGAAGCTAAGATGCGTCAGAGAAGGACATTGTGTTGCTCTGCTCTGAATTCAGACAGCGGGGCTTTAAGGTTTATTTAGGATACAAAACAAGGCACGGTTCCCGCGGGTCCTTAAAAAGTCTTAAAATGTCTTAAATTAAAATCCGGGAAATTAAGGTCTTAAATTGTCTTAAATTTACCGTAAAGTTGCTGTAGGTATTAAATTTTCAGCCGGTGTGCTTAATGACGATAGGGAAGCACAGTGGTCCACCGTAAAACATCTAATAGTTGATCAATTTAGTATGTGTGAAACAGGAGTGAAATGACAGTCTCCGTGATTTATTAGCTTATTACGGTAGATTAGCTACAGACGCTGACGTCAGTCTGCACCTGCGTGCTGCCATTACGCGGTTGTCGAGGTGAGGTTCAAAATGCAAACATGGGAAAGTGTAAATTTAACGACAAGTGGATGGAAGAGGATGCATTTAGGAGGTGGT
>JAOTRN010000025.1:6025999-6036208 GCA_028566695.1 Bagroides melapterus | reverse complement strand
AATCAACGTAAACATGGAGCACCTTTGGGCTCAGAAACTCTTAATGATGCAAGAGTGTGTGTGTGTGTGTGTGTGTGCAGCTGTGAAGTAGAAATAAGAGATAGAGGGACTGGCACTAACATCTTGCACTAAATTCATGTTTCAAATTTACAAATACTAGGCATTTTTATTTATTCTCCTGGTGGGTTTTGACATGAGCAGTGCTAAGGGGTTCAAGTGAATCTTTAATTTGTGCCTCCACTGAGGCGACAAGGTTTTGAGGATAAAGCTGAATTAGGCACTGAAGAGCTGCAAATCTGTTCACTGCTGATAAGCAGCAAAATTCAAAATGAATGAATTAATGAATCAGGAAGCTACTGCACACTCACAGATACACACACACACACACACACACACACACACACACACAGTCACACAGCAGATAAATAAGTTTAAAAGACAGAAGTGAATGAACATTCACTAGCAGATTAGCTTTCCATTGCATAACACTGTGAACCGGGAAGAATTAGAAAAAATGTTTACAATCAGCAGCTTTTATAACAGCTGTAACATGCTCATACACATTATATGCATTATCACTTAATCTTTATTGCTGGTTAAAAGTTTCTGAAGAGACCGTATTGTACGTTTCCTCGTTTTAAATACTCTAAAATGTGAACATATAACCAAGAAATAGAGAGAAATAAATGGAATTCTGTTGGTTTTGGTTGTCCATGTTCAGGATTTTGAATGTCTTTGTCTCCACAGTGGTGGTTAATATGAAGCTCATAGGAAAGTAGACACTCAGGTCTTTAGGAATTCATAGTTTTTCATAAGCATTTCTTTTTATCTACAATACTAGAGGCAATACATTCATGAAAACAGTTCTATTTTCAAAATAAATTGTGATATCAAACCTATTTCTGCTCTCTGAGACCCCACCCCATGTGCTTGTTCTTAAGCATCTAAAATTTGGAGGTGTTTATCTTCAACCAGCGAGATAAACACAAGTCCTGACTCGTGACTAGCGATATGAAAATTCATTCATTTATACTGATTGAAAATAAGTCAGATAAGATGTTTTCCATTCTACAGCCAATAAAGAATTTTTAATGAAGTCAGACATGTTAGAACATGTATTTCTGGTGGTATATAATTGAACAAATCAGTAAGGCAAAATAAAATATTATTTTCATTTTTAATCACGCTAATTCTGAACTTGACCTGACAGATCTACTGTATGTTTTACACTTAATACTACACACTTAAAACTATCTGTGTATCTTTTATCTAGAGGTTTAACACTCCAAATTGGCCTGTTTTTAATAAAGCATTCATTTAAGATCAGATAAGTAGTAGTTAATAAGCTCCACAAAGATTTAAGATTTTATTTCATGTTAACTGTTTTTCTTCATCATTTGGTCTGTTCTGAGGCAAAAATACAAATTAGACAATAATATAACCTCAAAAGTTCAGCGATTTGTAAAGATTTTTCTCTTAGATAGTTCTCTTCCCTCTGTAAGCTAAATCTGTAGCTACAAGCTAACATGCACTGGAATTCATGCATTTCTGCATGTGAGCTACATGCTAACATCTGTGCTGTGGAGACAAAGAGTTAAATAAATACAAATAAAAAAACAAAGGTATATGTTTGTTCAATTTTTATTTGTTTATTTCGATTTATATGTCGCATTTATCTTTGTAAAATACTTTGGCACATGAAAAAAATCTATGCTAAAAACACCCACAGTGTATTCTGTTTATGCTAATCTATGCTAAACTAGGTTGTGATTAATAATTCATGCATTTGTAGTCATTGAGAATTCATTCCATTTCAGTATGTCTTATAATTAGGTGGATTAAAAACCACAGATAAAAAACAAAAACAACAAATTCTCAAACAAAAAAAGGATTTTTATATTTGTGTGTGTTTTGTTTTGTTTTTCTCTACATTAACAGCATTAGCGACATTAGTGACATTGTAAAGTTGTATAGCAGCATCTGCTTTTTTGGGCAGAAGAGATGGGTATGTCACAGAACCAGTAAACATTTTTATTTAATCACCACAGTTTGTTGTAAACATAACAGTAATACTACACTGCTAGCTAGCTGGTACTTGCCTGTTGGATGTTAGCTTCTAGCTAGCAAGCTGGCTTGTATTCTTCCTCAGAAATTCAAATAACCTTAGCTGCTCATTTTACTTAGTTTAACAGGCTGAGAATAAAGTCTCAGAAAAAAAAACACATTTGTATAGATTTAATTTAGCTAAGCTGTTTGCTAGCAAGAGTCTCTGCTAATTTGCTGCCAGTCTATAATGAGGTTTTTTGACATTGGTTTTAACTGAATTATTGTTATTAATATTTAAAAAATCTGATCAGCCAAAGCAGAAGAACAATAAAGCATAAGGGGATAAGGATTATTTTTATATTTTGCTAACCACAAGATTCTTGAACACATCTGTACTGACTAGAGCAGTTTAAATATCATTAACATTACAATCATTTGCAATGTGTTAAACCTGACACATCATTGTAGTAATTGTACTAATTGTGGCTTCCAGAGGAGAATTCCCAAGAATTTGCAGTTCATTGCCAGTTATCCCATAAGGGGAAATATTTTTTTCCTTTGCATCCTTTAGAGTAATACTCCTAGCATACTCCGATAATCAATTCTTACATAAAATGTGTAAAATGGTTGTCAGGTATAAAAAATAATGGGTCTTTAATAGCACCTTCTAATCTTTATTCCTGATGCTTCCTGGATAAATAATAGAGGAGATTTGGTGAATTAGCTTATTGAACCAAAATCAGATTTAAATCAACTATAGTGAGAGAATTTGCTGAAAGCTTATGGTGTGAAGCACTTGTATTGTTTTTTCAGTGCGCATCAGACCAGATTATTTTTCCTCAAACCCTCACAGACCTTAAAATTTCACTTCTGTATCTCATATTTTAGCTTAGAGAGCAGAAATAATAGCTACATATGAAGACTAGTTCATGATTTTATAGTGAGCAGCAGATCCAAAGACTTTTGTTATAACATTATATTATGTCTCATCATTTTTGTATATGTTTTATTTTTTGAGGCTTGCGAGTTGGCTGACTAACTCTCTACTAAATCTAGGACACTTGGCAGATGTACCTAGCCAATTATAACCTCTTGCTGTACAGGAGTCTTTAGGCAGAACTCAATTCCACGGCCCTGATTCAAGATAAATCTGTTTTGTTTTGTTTTTTTGTTTTTTGGATGTCTCCACAAACCTACACTGGAAAAAAAAAACCTAAGCTAATTGTACAATGTTGAGAACATACTGGAAGGGGTGTAGTTTCCAACCTAATACTGCATAATGGAATAAGGCCACACAATTACTTCTATCATTATTTCATCATAATCTGCTAATAGTGAATATCCTATAGCAAACTGGATATTATTTTAGAATTTTCCTTATGTAATGAATAAAAAATACCTGTATATACTGAATAAAACAAAACATGGTGTGCTGTTATATATTTGATGTAAGTATCTCGAGGAGCCATAGGAGTATTTGGCAAATGATGGTATCTCCATCATGTGACAATAATCTCTGAAAATGTGTGGAGTTCAGTGGGTAGACCCAAATCACCCATGTATTATGGTATGATGAGACCAAAGTAGAACTTGTGGACATAATTTCAAAAGATATAATAAGGTAGCTTATTAACTAAAAGATGCTATATCCACCATGAATCATGGTGGTGATAGCATTCTTAAGCACGGTGGTGGTAGCATTATCTTAGCAGAATTCAGTATTTTATCGAATCAAATGACCAAATACTCGCTCACTCACTGTAATACTGATTGTTCATTTAATTCAATCTGATTTTTTTTAACATGTATGAACATTCACTGTGCATCTCTGGCTGTTTATTTCAAATTCTCCTACACATTTTTAACTGAGATGAAAAGAATGATGACCTGATTTTAGAAAATCATACTTATGAGGAAAAAATAAACAAAGCGTTCGACAAACACCCAAAGTTCAGGTTATTATATTTGTCTGTACAATAAAATTGATTTTGTATATTTTTAGTCTTTTTTTTAGATTAAATAGATCATCCATTTGAAAGAATTTTATGAATTCTTTGAGATGTTACTATAGAACAACATAATATATTTCCCATAACAGACTGCTGTGCTTCCTTTATATCCTTCCTTGCAACTTTATATTTTAATCTATGTCTCCTTATTGAAGGCATATCAATGATTAGAAATATGTTTAGTTGATTTAGATACAGAGGCTGTGATCTAACATAGAAACTCCTGCCAATGGAATGATAACGTAATTTAATTTAACTCTGTAATCTAAATTACAGATCATGCTAATCAGATTCAAGGATTCCCCACACCATGATGTAATATCTATAGATAGTTGCTATCTTGTTGGATAGAGAATTAAACAAAGCTGTGTGATCGGTGAAGGAATAATTCTTGCTAGCAAACTGAAACAGTCCCCACTGTAGATATAAGAGTGTCTGGTTAAGCCATTTTTCATTAATGGGAAGCGGTAGCTTATAGAGAACATGTTAAAACAACTCTAAAAGACAAAAGTCAGTGACATCGTGTTTTTTAAATCCTAAATAGAAGACCAAAATGTGGTCATGTGACTTCAGCAATCCTTGCTTGAGAATAGTGCAAATAAAACAGTACAAAACAAAATAAATTGTGGATACCTGCCCATCACACACACATGTGATATAGTTGTTGAGAATCCCATTTAAGAGTTTGCTCTTCTGGGAAGGTTTTGGAGTGTGTTTGTGTTTATTCAGTCAGAAGGACAGTCATCAGGCACAGAAGTCAGGACTCTCCAATCCTTCCACACCCACCTTGGCAAACCATGTATTCAAGGAGCTTGCTTGCACAGGAGCATTGTCATGCTAGATCATGTTTGGGATCTGTTAGTTCCAATAAATAGAAATTGTAACACTAGAGCTTACTAACATGCTCTGTACAATTGTGTGTTTTTAATTTTGTGCCAAAAGTTTGGGGTATATATGGGTATAATGGTCAGGTGTCCAAAAACCTTTTAACCGTATTGTGTATTTTACTGATGAACGTTTTATTTCCTCAGTGAAATATGTCATGGTCATTTTCGGAATCATTTTCTTATTGAAATTATCTGTATTGCAACAAAAACTTCGTAAGAATAAATGATCACAATTATCAGTGAAATGTAAGAGGTTAGCTGGTTTGCTTAGTTGTAAATTGTGGCATGAAATCTGGTAAGTAATAACCACTCCTTACAATTTATTTCAATAAATAAGAGATCTGCTTACTGCTCTTCTTTTGGCTCACACTTCCAAGATGGGTGAATTTGTAGAATAAAATTTATTGAAGTCTTGGCAAAGCAAAAAGGAAAAAAAAAATCCTTTCCCTTGTTCCTGTGTCCTTTCAAACAGTTTAGGTTCATATACTCATACATATTACACACAAGCATGCATTTTTTGATTTTATTCTAAATTATTGTGATTATTAGTATTATTATTATTTTTATTTAAATCACAGCTATGGTTGTCTGTCATCAGCTTATTTGTGTAGAAAGCAGGAGTACTAATCATCTACTCATCACTGTAGAGCTCATTTCTATTCATGTAAATATGATATAGTCAAGGTGCAACCGTCGCAAAAATTCATGCTGTTCATGGAGGATATGCATTTAAATAATAATTCACACATGCAAAAAAAAAAAAAAGTTAGTGGCATCACATTAATGAATCACATTCACAGATGATGTAAAAGACATGCAGGGAGCTGATTGGTCAATTTCCATCCAAATGTTTAGGCAATCTTTGCTGCCATTGGCTGCTGTTCTGTTCCATATTTTGACATTACACCTTTCTTTTCTTCCCCAACCATTTAACTAAATGGCTTTATGTCAATCTACTTGTATTTCTTCCTTCCATTCACTCATCCATCTTTTTTTACGTCATTCTCATTCTTTTTGTCTTTTTGTTTGTCTTTCTTTCAAGGCTTTCTTCGTTTTCTCCCTTCCTTCCTTCCTTCTTTCCTTTCATATTCAGGTTTCCTTATAAGCTAACACTACGCTGTTGCCTTCTAAACAGATGGATGGAAGCACACACTGTTGTGTGGCTGCAGGAAGTCACTCATGCGTCCTGGAAGAAGAAGAAGAAGAAGAAGAAGAAGAAGAACTCCTTGAGGAAGTGGATAACAGGAAAACCTGGAGCATTCCTGGAGGACGTGGAGATCTCCTGTACTAAGGTTCTGTCTCGTTATTTACACGTATTCTAATAAATAAAATCCGGATTATTAAATGACCTAGTTATTACAGAATTTCTACATGCATCTGAGTATATAGGAATATAGTAAGTTACAGCCAAGTGGTCTGCAGTGAGCAAGTTTTGCATGCATCTGATTATCTAATAGTCATGATCTATGTTCATAAGCACTTCAGCCAAGTGGCCAGTAGGGAGCAGGGCGTGCACCAGCAGAAGCAAGAAATGATTGGCTAAAATGATAGGATGTTGGGGGGGCAGAGTTCATTTAACAGCTAGTATTAATTAGCTCTGAGCTTCTGCACTAGGATATTCAGAGTTTATGAAGGAGAAACCCTCGAACTCGTCCTGGTCGAGGTTCATGATGACTTCCTGGTCGGGTGGAGTGAGCACCGGGGGGTGACGTGTGAAAAAGCGATCAAAATTCTCCGCCTCTCGGCCACACTGCAAAAAGGAAAAACACAAAAAGGAAAACCAAGTGATGGATGGAGGGAGAAAAGAATGGAGGAGAGGAAAACAGAAAAACAGAAACATGGAGGAAAAATATGACTCATGAACTACACAATAGAGGAATGAAACGTGTGAATGAGGCATGTGCCGATCATTGGTTACATGACATACTGCGATATTCAACATAAATAATATCGCCTTTTTTCCCTTCAGAAGATGCAACCTAGGTAGGCAGCATTTTAGCAGCAATGTAGTCATGTGCAGTTATACAGTGTAAAATATTTTTATGTTTTCAATGGCAATCACCTATAAGTAACCAAGCCTTTCCATGATACCAGTGATTTACTTCAGTGACACCAACAAAATCACACAGAAAAAAAAACCAAGCGCCTTCTAAGGGTATCAGCTAAAATCTTCCAGTAAGGCAGTTTAGCCATTACAGTGATAGTAATTCATGCAGTAACACATTTATTAAAGTGTATTTTGAAGACTGCATATTGAAGATTATTAATTGAGTTTTACACTACTCAAATTCAGGAACTCACATAAGATATCGTTCTGAAACAACTGGATGTCCCTAATACCTTATTTCATTTATAAAACAAATAAATTTGTTAATATCCTGTTTAATAAACAAGTCTTAATATTTATTATTGTTCAAATTTGACTAATCTACTCAATTCACAGGGATATTGAACATTTCTCTTTTTGACCCTTTTCGTTATCCACATTTATGGTAAACTCTGCACTTTGATCCTTCAACATTCCTATATATATATTTTCCACTTCACCATTAATGTTAATAATAAAGTGCACCTTTATGTATTCAGCATCAGCATCACGGTACATTGTATTACCCATCTCCTCGGATTTATTTCTTTTTTGCTCAATGAAGTCACACAAACTGATCACTTTATTAACAACTACTACATATTCGTGCAAAGACCCAATCAGCCAATCATCTGACAGCAGCACAGTGCATAAAATCATGCAGATACAGGTCAAGATCTTGAGTTCTTGTTTGAATCATACATCAGAAGTGGATTAAAAGTGTGAGTTATGTGTCTTGTTGGCTCCAGATGGGCTGGTTTGAGTATTTCATATACTGCTGATCTCTTGATCCAGAAAAACAGTTTGCACAGAATGATCCAAAACAAACAACGGACAAAAAAGTTCCAGCGAGTTTGGTTCTTTGTCGTGGAAATGCCTTGATGATGAAAGAGGTCAGCACGGAAAAGAAGGTAGCTAAGGTAGCTCATCATGTACCTTGAACCTTGTTGTGTGGCCAACAACACCAAGTACAGGAATATAAGACACAGACTGGACTGGAATTTATATTCCAATACAGAATCATCAAAGTGCAATCCAGATCATCAGAGTGTCTCTTTCCTCTATCTCGGGTATTTACCGCACACGCTTCATGCGCAAAGCCAATGGCATTGGGTCACACCCCTTATACACACATTCTATTCCTTCCTGCCGTATGGAAAAAGAGACCAAAGCATTTGGGTCCTCACAACAGGACTGTGTAATGGTTTCTTACCCCAACACACAGTGAACACACACATTCAATACGCATCCTCAAACCAACCTCTCTGGCACCAACAGTCATGCGTCGGTTGAAGTCACAGTGATCACATTTTTTTACCCATTCTGATGTTTGACATGAACATTAACTGATGCTTAACATATTTGTAAAGGATTTTATGCAGTGCTCTGCTGCCATGTGATTTTCTGATGGGATAATTGCATGATTCTTCAGGGATAGAACAAGGGTCTTGGTGTTCAAAATAAAGTGACCGGCCAGTGTTGGTCAGTCTAACATAAACACTAACTGAGTGGAACATGTCCAGAAACAGACTGTGGAATGAATGAGGAGAAACAGAGGATGTCTTTCTACCCTGATACTGGAGGAGACAATGTTGAGTAGAACTACCTATGAACTGGAAAAAAATCACTTACCTCATCAACACTCGTTACCTCATGCAGATGTGATTGAAAGTAAAGCAGAAACACAAAATCCTTATCTCTCAAAAGCATTAAATAAACACAGAGCCTTTATTTCCCCTGCATTGGACTTATAATCAATTGAACATTACAACTGGGAATTGTAGGTACCATCCACCAGTTAATGAAAAGCTTTAATAAGGAGATTCCTAAGGTCGTATGTCATCGTTCCCCAATTGATAGGATTTAGAATTGGGTGCAAAATACCTTAATCAGTATCTTTACTTCCAGTGCACACTAGTTTATCAACATCTCATCTACCCTTAGCCTGGATCGACCAGAAATATCAACATTTCCTCCTGAAGGTTAAGCCTCAGATATAGAAATGGAAAACACAGCAATATTAATTGGTCAGCATTGCTAATAATAATTCTCACTCACACCTGTTCTACAGGGAATTTGTCAGCAGGTTAGCTTGATTCTGAAGTTCATGATACCGCTTTGTATCTAATGCTGCCTTCACATGCTAATGGAAGTATCGTAAATACACGTTTCCCACTCTGAAATTGCACATGAATGACACCTCAAGTCATAATTACAACTAGGAAACCCAGTTAATAAACAGTTTCTGGCCCTGAACTCTCTCTGCTCAAATGGCAACGTATCGCAGCTGAGCCTGTGCTCTCACTCCAGCTTCCAAACAAGCTGAAGGATTTCACTCTGCTGGTATGACGTACATATGAATCTGTATGACAAATAATTAATGCTGTCTAATGTTTATGTGACAAATAAAGACGTCTTCTTCTTCAGGTTGTGTTGCACCAGAAGTGTGACAAGCAACACAGCCTCAAAACCGTAATATGGTACATTCATAATCTCAGAAACCATAAAATAAATAAGTGTTTATAATATCGGCACATGCCTGACACAAACACAACACAAATACACACTGACACATGAGAGTGCTTCCCATGAGAATGGCTTCCTCCTGTCTATGTTCTCAGTCTGAGTTAATGTCAGAATTTCTCTTTTTCTGTCAGTGTCTATCTTTCTGCTGTCTTACTGCCTTGTTTTTGTCTTGTTGATCTCTACGTTGATCTCTTCATCGCTCTGTCATTCTTTTGTTTTCTATGCCTTTCTGTCTGAAGCATCATCTTTCTTCCTGTCAGTGTTGTAGTTTTTAAATTCCTCATGAACAGCTACTTAGCTAGACAGATAAATTGCTATATAATGGTAATTATCAGTAAATACCCAACAAAGTTAGAACTCATTGCTAGAGCTTACAAATTCCTCTGTGCTACCATGCAGAGCTAACTCACTGCTAGCACTCATAGGTAACTCACTGCTAGAAATAAAAATTACCTCAGTGTTTGCACTCTGAGATAAATCAGTACTAGCTCTCATAGGTAACTCACTGCTAATAATTATTAAAATTACCTCACTGTTAGCACTTAAAGCTAACTCACTGCCAGCACTCATAGGTAACTCACTGTTAGAAATTAAAATTACCTCAGCGCTTGAACACTGAAATAAACCAGTGCTAGCATTCATAGGTAACTCACTG
>JAOTRN010000025.1:5867646-5884573 GCA_028566695.1 Bagroides melapterus | reverse complement strand
CCAAATCGTTCCAACTGTAGAAGTGTGTGTGTGATCTAGAATTCCAGTCAGTTAATCAGTTACTCCACTCTAAAAAACGGATGGAAATGGAGCCACTTAATTAGCTAATCTTTAACCTGTTCACCTGATAAGATGAATAAAAAGCTTAGGAAGTAATCAATACCAAATTCGACTCTGGGAAAGGGATAAATAGGTGAACTGTGGGCTGCTGAGAGTCTAAAAGAGCTCCATAAATAGTTGATGGCACGGAGGTCTGCTCCGGTGGAAAGGCTACTGCAGCGTATCACCTTTGTCTCCTTTCTTTCCGGTTCGCTGCACAAGAAAAGCCTGATGTAGATATAGCGGTTGTTTACCTTAGGTAATTAGTCCTAAAGGACCCGTATACACAATGAGCTTTATTCCAGCCCCGGCGTCAGTTAAAGCTCCTGTGAACTAACCTGGTGAATTAAACATGACGGCGGCTCGGTGCTGTCTCGCCAGGAGCAGATTCGATTGCTAACGGGGCTGTTTTTAAAGGTTCCATTATAGGTGCCATTTCTGAAAAAGCTCTCAGCGGAGATCTAAGAAGGTATTTTTCAACCCCATCGTTGTGTCGAACATTCGCTCGGGACTTCTCCACCTGTCCATAAACTCAGATAGTCTTTCAATGCCTCAAAGTTTCCCCAGATCTTTTAGAAATCGTTCTCCACGATTCTCAACTCCAGCATTCGACCGACACGAGCCGTTCTCCATGTAAATATGACACGTCCACAGATAGGGGGCGCTCTTTCACTACTATTCTCTCACAATCTCTGTGAGGATGTGACTTGATACCAGGTTCAGAAAGGATGCGCCAGCTTTTGTTCTTCAACAATAGATCCTCCAAGACATTGTGTTCTGCTGTCTCTGGTCTGATCTGACTGTCGGTCTGGATGGAGAGAGGAGTGAGAACATCTCAGCACCCCCTCAGGCCAGACACAGAGTCACATGGTCACTACGAGACAGCTCACGGTTCTCCTGGCCCTGAGCGTGGAGGTAGGACCGTCACGTCAATCATCGGTGTAAAATTGACCACTTGAAATATTTTCTACCATCAGTCGTCATTCTCCTGTTCCGCACGGCAGGAGGCGTGGCCACATCACACGGCTTATTCATCTTCATCATCTCAGCTGAAGAACTGCGCATTCTCTTTCTCTGTCTGTCTCTCTCGCTCTCTCTTTTACACACACCCTCCTCGTTTTCTTTCTTTCTCCTTCTTGTTCTTCTTCTCCTTCTCTCTGTCTGTCCCTTCTTTAGAATTAGGAAGATTATCATTTAAATTTCTACTCAAAATATTTGAGTGGACATTAATAACTTTTATTTTTTATATAACTTTTATAAAACACATTTACTAATTATTATTGATCTAATTACTTTCTGAATAATGACATGTCCCATTTCTAAAGTTTAACACGAGGCCTCTTTCACAGCTTGCTCCTTCGAAACGTATCCCAAATCCTCCATTTCTATTCGAGCTAACGATTTCAAATCTATGAGTCATTCTAGCGCTTCCTGTCTCCAGAACATGACAGCAGTTTTTAATCAACACCTCGCATCTCGTTCATTCCTCTGAAGCTCAGACTGGTTTCTATCCTCGGCGATGAGGTGTAAAGCGTTCCTAATTGCTCTGCTGTAGGTAAGCAGATTTACCTCGGTGAGAAACATACTGACAGAATTGCGAAGGCGAACGGTGTCTTTAACGGCAGATCCGGGCTTCACGCTGAAACAGCCTGGACACTGTTTCCTCCTCTGAGCAGCGAGAAGCTGAGGACCGTTGCTGTGGAAGCGAGGATAAACAAACAAACGAGGTACCATGGAATGCAGCAAAATATTTACAATGTTGTAATGGTGTAATCCCACAAACCTCACATGCTCAAGCTGGAGAAACGAAGCCTTTTCTTTGCATTAGCACAAATCGTTCCCAGTCTCAGAGATTTTTAAGAACCTGTTGTAGCTGGAACAACGATAGCTTTAGGTTGTTTTTTTTTTATTGTTCTCAAATTATGCGGTATACAACAAAAGAAAAGAAAAAAAAAAAAAGAACTCCCCAAACCGCAATCAACAGACACAAACATGAAGAAGCTATACATAATCAGATGTCCATAAAAAAGACGATAAAAATAATCACAGTCATAACAGTATTGGCAATAGTAAATAAACAATACAAAGTAAACACAGAAGATGTTCCCCAACTCCTTCCTTCTACAATATCATATTGCCTGCCTTCATTCCTTCAGCAAGAGTTAAGAAAGGCTGCCAGATTTTATAAAATGCCCCAGTAGACCCTCTAATAGTATACCTAATTTTCTCCAATTTAAGATACAACGATAGCTTTAGATACTCATTACTACGTATATCCGAGCTATGGAGAGAAATCAGTCTGTTTCATCCATGTAGTTTACAACCAAACAACAACGTCTGTCCCGACAACTCGGTCTAATCTGTGACCTTTACATTTTGAGACACACTCCCTGAATCCTGGCTTAAATCTATTTGCGATTAAATCTATTTATCGATTGCAAAAGTTCAGGAACAGGAATCAATTGATTTTGAAGCTTTATGCACATTTCCATTTGCTCACTGGATCTGTTTATAATTCCTGACTCTGATTCCTAATGACCGGTTCCTTCACGTCGGTGGAACAAAACCGATCACGTTTATCACGCTCACGTGTCCTGAGCTCCGGTCGTGGGACTTCTTCCTGAATGAATTCAACTTCAACACCTGACCGTTCTCGCATCTATCTTGTTTCGTTTATCTTTGTGTTCAGTGTTTAATACTCACCATTCCATGGTTTAGCCACTGAGGTATGAAATTATCTAGGAGTCTCGGGTACACCAGATCTCTGTCGTAGAGATACAGGCTCCAGAACATGGTCACCACAAACTGAAACACAAAGCCGTTCATGAGAAAATCATATATATCATTTTTATATAACCTTCAGATTCTAGCAGCTTTCACTAAGAACATCTCAATGCTCTTGGTGACTAGAGAAATTTATAAAAGAATATTTCGATTTCAGGTATCAGGTATCAGGACCGGAGTTGGTGGAGAATTGGTGTAATTAAAAGACACACTTAGTTAAGAAAAAACAAACAAGCAAAAAAAAGAATTATACAAATATAAAAGTTCAATTCAATTCAGTTTATTTGTATAGTGATTTAACAATGGCATGTAATTCCTAATGATCAAATCTGAGGTGACGGTGGTGAGGAAAATCTCCCTGAGATGATACGAGGAAAGACCTTGAGAGGAACCAGACTCAGAAGTAAATAAAATAAATGTAAATAATGTCCTTTCTACAACAGTTTTATTGAGTTTATTGAGTCTTTTTTCGAGTTTGTTACAGATTTAATTCCTTCTTGCTGAAGTCTTCGAGTGTTCTCATGGAGCAACTTTCAGGAGGGGAATGTGGTAATGCTTGTAGTTTAAGTGCAAAGTATGACATCATAGTAATCAAACCCTGGAATCGATAGTTCAGACAGGTGAGAACGCAGGGATTAGACACGGATGTGGACAAAAACAACCGCTGAGTTTAAATCAAACAGATCCAATTAAATTTTAAAGCACCTCAATATATTGAGTTGATCCTGAATCAAGCCAAGCACAAACACACACACACACACACACAGATAAACTGAACAAATAGACAGTGGGAAGAATAATAATTAAACAAATTTATAATAATAAATAATAATAAATTAGAAAAAATAAAAAATAAATACACAAATTTCTAAACTAGTTTCTAGAATCATGTAGAAATAATTATGTTGGCTTAGAAGACCCAACATACTGTTTTCCTATTTTTCAAAGGTAACTCCTCCTAGGGCTTTCGAGCCACATGCACCAAATTCAGGTATGTCGTAGTTCCTGGTCTAAAGTTTGTTGCTATTACTTTTCTACATACCAGTATTCCCAGTATCGAAGCTCAAAGTGGCCATTTTCCCCATAGACTCCCATTATACATTTTTGTGGTTTATAACTCGGGCACCTTTTGAGCTCCTTACACCAAACTTGTACAGATACTTAAGGACATCCGAATATGATGTCACTTCCTACCCCACCCCCAATTTCAGTTGAATCACAAAATTAGCAGTACACGGACATGTGACGTATCAAAACACTCAGCACTATTAGGTGAATTGCCTCATGGGTATTCAGATGATGTCACGTGATGTCACTTCCCCCCGCCCCCAAATTTGTGTCCCTAAATTAACACAACTTCAGCATGTGACGTATCAAAACGCTCAACAGTATGCAAAAAAGCGTCGGCCTTGGCAACTACTTGCTTCGTCAAGCCAACATCAAAGTTTGTCGTGACGATCTTTACGAATCTAGTTAATATATTAAATTTCTTTGTGCTCACATGAAGTTCATGATGTTTATTCAGCATTCGGTCAAGGAGACAGATACATCTGCAGATTTTTAGTTTTAAACGGTGAAAAACAAGACTATGTGACACACAGGACAAACACAGTAACGACAACAGCGTACGATAATATGCTGAAAGACAGGAAGTTATCACTGTGCTAATCATTGTAGTGAAAATAAGGCACAGGTGCAAAACATGAGGATATGTCATGTCCGGGGTTGATGGGAAATGTTTCCATGACAGTCATCATATCATAACTATTGAAAAAAAGAAGTTTTCCTCACACATTTTCAGCCCTAACTTTTAATTTCTCTGCTTTTTGGTTCATTTAATCTGCATTGGTTCAGTTGGTACCCTGTCTAGCGTGTACCCCGCCTCTTTCCCAGAGTCTCCTGGGATAAGCTCCTTGTTCAGAAACCTAAAACCTAATAGCAACTGAACCACAAGCCTCAAGTTCACTTTGTGTGAAAGTGTGAAAGTGGTGTTAAACCCTGTTGGGGATTAGAACATTTTAGCATGTTAAAAAGTGCCTTAAGGTCGATGGGCACTGGTCTGATTTTGGATTTGAAGGGGTTTTAAAACTGAAGCCAAATGGAGGAAGCACAGCAGTAGGGTGGTGCTGGCGATCTGTTGAAGACAAGCCATACAGCTGCGTTTTGGATCATATGTAAGGGCTGAATGGCTGCTGAGGGAGAGCTGCCAAATGCAAGAGTAACTGCCAAGAGTTCCCGTAGTTCAGTCTCAAGATACAAGGAACAAGCATGTGAGAGGCCTCTGTGGAGAAGAAGGTGCAGATCCTTCTGATATTGTAGAGAGAAATCTGCCTGGCTGAGTCTGGTTAGACCCGAGGGAAGGAAAATAGAAGGTTGTCTAGAACTAAATAAAAATGTGTTGTGTCAGATGGTGTGGTCTGAGAGGTGTGCATGGAAATCAACAGATCCTGACTTGGAGAATCATCTCCAGGGATAAACAGCAGCTCAAACTCGCTGACTGAATATCCGTGCAGAGACATGAGATGTTATGGAGTCAGTTTACGATGCTTTAACTCTTAAGCCTGAAGAATCTTATCTCAGAAAGCTTTCCATACACTGACCCAGATTTGTGTTATGTTAGTCATATCCAATTTATATACTTAAGAGTAAAAAAAAATAAAAACTTAAAAACTACACCAATTCCATCAAGCATCAGATACAAGGTAAAACAAACCCAATACTACTGCAAACCTTTGGTCATGTGAGCAAGAAAATCACTACTCGTTCTAACTCATCTGTCATTCCTCTTATCCCTGTGGTTTTAACTGCTCCCAAATTCCATCTTTTGCTTTAACAAACCTCAGTAAAGGATGTGACAGGATCCTGTTGGGTCACTGCAGTTTCCAGGAATAATCTGGTGATGGCTAAATAAACAGAGCCATGTTGGAAGGACAGGTTTTGGTGAATAAGGGTAATTGATGTGGTTTCTTTCAGTAATTTTACAGTGGCCAGCTTCCTAAGGTGTGGACATCCAGGCAGGTGGTTTATTTGGATTTTGCCCATGTGTAAATACCCTTCACTTTACCACGGCCCTTCACAAAAAAACACACACGACTCAAAGAAGCTGTGCTGCTCCCCCAAACGAAGACAAATATCTCAAACCTGCTGAAATAAGCCACTCTGTCTGTATATACAGTACATGCACTATTTTCCAAAGTGTTTGGAAACATGCTTGTCCAACCTGCTTCTACGTTTATTATAAAACTTTTAGATATTAATAAGAAGTTGGCCAAACATCTGCTGCCTGAACTGTTCTGGAAATGTTTTCCAGCACACTCTGGAACATGACTCCACAAAGTCTGACAACGTCCATCACATGAGTCTGAACATGTGCAGGCAGAAATATACAGAACAAATGCATGAGGAAAATAATTCATAGTAGAACCAATGGAAAGATGGAACTGAGAAAACAACAGACAGAAGGCTGGAGAGAAGGGAAGAAGGCTCGAACTTGACGGGGGAAGATAAAACCTCATAAAGAGACACACACCCACACCCACACACACAAGGTAAGGTTTAAATAAGAAGACTAATCAGGAAATAAACTACAAACAGATGGCAAAGACATAACAAGAGATGGAGTCAAGACCAGAAAGAGAAAACAAACAGTAAGAGTAAGAGAGATGCAGCATGAGAGGAGGAACCACATGACAAGGACGTTAATGACATCAGATGTTAGATAATGTGATGGATTCTTCAGCCGTAGTCACAGTAACTAAGCCTTATGTCATGTGTTGCCAAAGATTTCAATAGTCTTCAGATTTTATAGGTAAATCCACTGAAGAGATGTCTGAGATGCAGTACATACAACGGATATAACTATATAAAGTTAACAGATACAACATATCATATCATTGTCAACCTGCATTATAGCTTTCATAAAAAGATGCTATATCTTTTATACACCTTTGAATTAATATAATCAGTTCGGACATCTGAAAGCCTTTTCAAATCATAAGCGAATAAAACACACTGCCATGTCGACAAAGTGACCTTTCAGATTATCTAAGCACATCTATTTAACATTTCTGGTGAGTGGATAAAAGAGTCGTACATCTCTGTCACAGAAGCACTAAGCTGCCACAGGTTGCAAATGACCCATAAATCTTTGAACCTTGTAATGTGTTTCCCCACATTAGCAACCGAACTAATGATGTTCATGGAAAAAAATGAGTCTCGTGCCAAGTTGTAAGGCTAAGGATTACTGCCAAGAGTCTCATGTGTGTTTTTTGGTTGGTGATGTGACAGAATGGTGGGTTATGTGCCAGACCCGTGTCATCGCTGTCTCCGCATGTGGTATGCTCCATTGTTACGAACATTTCTGAGCCGTGTTTCCTTGTTCCTTAGTTCTCATATTTCTAGTTAGACTTTCCAGTTTTGACTAATGCTTACTTCCTTGTTATTGGTTATGGTTTAGCCTCCTTGTGTTGCGTGTTCTGTCGCCTGTGCTCTGACCTCTGATTGGAATACGGACCAAGATTCATGAATTCATCTGAATAAAACAATCGTTACACACACTTGCGTTCTACCTCTGTTACTCACCTTACAGTATGTTATGTTACAAGCTTAACCAGAGCATCATTGCAGGTGCTTTGATCTGTTTGTCACTGTGAGACCTTCTATGATGAGCAAAAGTGTCTAAAAATCTCTGCTTTAACCAAAGCATAAGAGCGTATTGCCCAGTCCTTACGCTTATCACCATGCCATCCAATGCAGCATTGATAGATTAAGCATTTGCAAAGCAAATCAGAATCTAAATCATGTTTTACTGGACACTGGAGTATACATACAGCATATTTGACTTTCCCACTGATTACCTAATGGGGTTGCAAACATTAAACGTTACAATATCACAACAAAACACAAGGAAAAAGACCAGTGCAAGGTAGTACACTTGATTGCTCTGAAAGAGTACACTACATTCTGCACAGAATGTTGCACCAATTAATTGCAGGACCACAAAACACACTGAAATCAGTCACATTATAGTGAGGCAATTAAGTGGTACTAAGTGTAACTGCATGAAGAAATAAAGTTGCCTGGTGTCTGGGGGGTGATACACATTTAACTGCATCTGGTGGTGGAAGGAGTTCAAGGATTTTACATGTTGGCCTGGGAGTGAGGGTTCAGCGATGACTTGTTCTTCTTGCATCCTGGGTCGGAGGTAAACAAATCTTTCAAACCCTAACCCTTTCCCATTAGCTTTTCAGGTGACAAAACACTGCGGTCTATTCAGCTCATTACTGGTTGTTAAGGTGGTGAGGTCACACTCAGTGAAGGTTTTGTAGAACTGGGCCAGTGGTTCCTGTTGTTCAGCTGGTTCAGGAAGAACATTCTGTGACAGGAAGTTTGAGCATTACTGTTAGTTAGCTTCACTTCCTAGTTCAAGACCTGAGAAGTCTCAATAGTGAGCACAGTCTTGTCAAGAATGGTGAGGGAGGCAGTGTATGGACAATAAGGTGGAAGAGTTTGGTGTACAGCCAAGCCAGCATGATTACATGAAACACTGAGCAAATAGGACACAAAAATAGGACCCTGGCAAATACCCCCTAAGCAGCTAAGGGTTTGTAGAATGTTCTGTACTTCAAGTTTTGATTTCATGTCACATACCAAAAGTTATAAACTGTATATTTATCACCATCAGCCAATTCTCCTGAAATGAGCTGATTATTGAAATTCCCCTTAAAATCAAAGGCCTAGAGAAGGGGTGTCAAATCTTATCTGCAAAGGGCCGGTGTAGGTGCAGGTTTTCATTCCAATCAAGCAGGAGTCACACCTGATTCCACCTGTTTAAATCGACTGCTCTTATCTTTCAGTAGACTCGGGTATGGCTTGCATCCACACCGGACCTTTGCGGATGAGATTTGACACCGCTGGCCTAGAGCCTCAGAGTCCATTGAGTCTTGTGGAAGTTAAAAGCCTGGGTAAGAGCACTATGGTCAGTACAATGGCCAGATGTAAAATGTCATGCCATTCATACAATCTCACCATTTTCCACTGCCCAGACCATTTGTCCAATTGTCCAGGCCATCATAAAAATCCACTCAATGCTCAAGAAGTATCAACTATTATTTTCTTCTCCTGTTGAGTGAGGACAGCTCCAAACCCAACATCACTAGCATCTGTCTGGACTTTGACAGATACAGTACATCCTGCATGTGACAAGACTGAAGTGCTTCCTTCAGTTCTAGAAATGCCCTTTGTCTTCCTTTGTCCATTCTCAGCCCATGTTCTTCTTTGAAGATATCCATTGACTTTGGGAAGGTGACCCAGGTTTTATGAATTTTTTATGTTGAGGATGAGCTGGGCTTGACACAATTTCTGAAAAATTGGAGGTGCTTTTCCACTGTCTATGAGAAGACAATGTACACATGTAGCAAACGTTTCCTCCTAACTCTTCCAGCACCTGTTCCATCAGTCACTGACAGGCTTATTAAGGCTAAAGATCAGATAAGACATAAAGCGTGATAATCATACACAAAATCCATGGTATGGAGCGTGAACCATAGCGTCAGGCTGTTCCTCTATGTATCAGGAATAGTCTCCTGGCAGTAACACTTTCAAAAATGCTGTTTTAAACATGGACCAGATTTTGCTCTTGAGCATGCCTGACAACTCATTGTTCTCATATTGCTCCAGTCATTACTGACATCATCATCATCATTATCAACATCTTAATGTTATTTTGATGGTTTGGACTCATCCAAGTACAGCTGCTCCAGCAGGCTGGAGATCTCTGTAATGTCACCACAGGGCTGCGTTAGGAGAATTGTGTAACTGAGAATGAGCGTGGGTGTATGTCTGTGAACACGTGCCAGTTGCTGCTCTAATTCTTTGAATCGGGTTGAAAATACTACTGTACAAACGTGTAACACAACGCACAATGAACGTACAGCCAATCAGAAGAGTACGCAAGCACAAGAAAGATATGTGCCTTGCTATTACTGATAAGTAAAATAACTATGTCATGAGTATCCTTAATATTGATGGCATGTGGGGCATCATTATGTAGCAGTAACCTTGTGGTATTGACCAGCATATGAACGACAGTAACAAACAGAAATGAATGGAGGTCTGGAACTTACAACTCCTACAGGAAAGGCTAGCACAGCCATCATCCAGTCCCGTAGACTAATCAGCTTCCGGAGTTGTCTCTCTTGCTCCACGCTGGCTGCGCCCTTCATCAACAGACTAGAAAGATCTGTCAGGACACACACTCCGAAGAACACAGCTTGGATGACCTGGAGAAACGGAGACAAAGAAGACTCCTGCGAACACAGTTTTTTTCAGTTGACTTGTGTGTAGAAAACGTCATCTAGATCAGTGAGATGATCCTGAATAGCCCTTCACTGATCTGCTGATCTCTCAGGATACAGATGTTCCATCATCATGTGGACTAGTGCTTTAATGCCTGCTTAATACATTTGAGAAAAACTATTTGTCTGAAACACATATGATATATCTGCAACAGTTTTATTTATCTGTTAAAGTTAAAGTCTTTGGCTTCAGTGGTGTGTCTAAAAGTATGAACTTTAGGAATCCTATCTTGTGTCCTTTCCCTTACACTACATATGTGGTATGTGTGTGTTATTAAAAAAACTTTGAACAGTGTTTTAGGCTCATGTTATATTAAGTCTTTTACCGAGTGAACCAGACTTCAAAAATAGAGAGTTAAAAGCACTTTTGTACGTCACTCTGGATAAGGGCGTCTGCCAGCTGATGTAAATGTAAATGTAAATGTAAAGGAAGCATCTGTGGTGATTATGCCTCTCTGATGTGAAGTACCTATGACTGTACATAGGAGGATGTCATAACAGGGATTCAAAAGCAAAGCCAAAACATTTCTCGTGGCTGGATGCAGTACAATGCTTAATCCTGTCCTTTCCTGTGTTAGTGTCTGTGAAAAGACCCAGACTTACATTTTAAGGTGTTTTGTCTAGTCGTAAACCTTGCAAACACCTTCCAACTCACAGCTGAAGCTCTTACTGGGATTAAAGCCTAGCAAACATCATTTAACATCTTTACAACTTTGCAGCAGAGATTTAGTTGACAGATTTGACAGTTCTGTAGCAAATCCATGCTGTGTTCTGCTGTAAACTGTTTTAACAGACCATCAGCTGGGAATTTTTTGTGGTTTTTATGGTATTTTGCCCATTTTTGATGTTTGTACCTAGCTCATTATGTTGATATTATAACCAACATGAGTGATGACATAAAGCAGAGCAGATAAAGCTGGCTATATTTTATAACAATTTATTGGCTGTATGATCTTAGCAAACACTCGAGGTATGTTGAGAACGTTGTGCCAGCGCCATGAGTGTCAGAGCCAGATGAAAATCATAGAGAGCAGCAATCTTTCCTCAAACACAGGTTGTGTGGAGTGTAAATGTTCATGATTTCATGTATCATACATTGCTACTTACACACACCGGATTGGTACAAATACACACACAAACTCTGGACTGCACTGATTGTCCCAATACACACTCCACAAACATACATTCATGTTTACAGTCTACAGAAAACAATGCCATTTTTGCACATTGTATTTTGCACAATGTTCTATGCCGTTTTTGCACAATTTTGCACACTGTTTTCTGTGTATTTATAATATTTTGTAAAATCTCAATACCTCATCACCTACAAACTGCTGCTATTGCATGTAGTTTAATTTTGAGTCTGCGCTGTTTTTGTGTTTTTGTCTTCTATGTCTTGTCTTATGTTCTTGTCTGCACTGTTTTTTGTCTTTTGTCTCGCCCTGTCTGCACCAGGTTGCAATTTATGTAGCAAGATTAAACCTAGTTTAAATCCGTAGCTCTGTCTTTTGTCTTTTTGTTCTATGTAGCACCATGGTCCTGGTGAAATGTTGTCTCATTTCACTATGTACTGCTTAAGCTATATATGGTTGAAATGACAATAATGCTTTTTGACTTGACTTGACAACGATTCATATTAAATTAAAAGGTCAGCTAGCATTAATTCATTAATAATGCTGTACTTCATAATGCCAATGTTAACTAAAAAGCTTTCAATAGCACACAATGGGAGTAGACAACATTTTGGCTACTCGTAATTATAGTCATTGGGTAGCAAACCCAGGCTGTGGTTCTGAACTTGGCCTGGCTGATGGTACCGACAGTGTGGTTTGAGAATTTCAGAGATCGCTGAACTCCTGGGAATTTCATGGATTTCATGGACAGCCTATAAAGTTTACAAAGAATGGTGAAAAAACAAACTGAAAACAGCCTGCGTGCGACATCTCTGTGAGTGGAAACAACTCAGTAATGAACAAAAGACAAAAGACAACAAACAAGCTGATTCTAGCTAACAGGAAGGACAGTGTAACTCAAATAGCCACCTTGCACATCATTTATGAACAGATAAGCTCTGAATAGTTTTACTTAAGCAAATCATGACTTTTTGTTACAGTGCAAGATCACTATCTGAATAATTAAAAATTGAGAATGCCTCTTTTCTCAAGAAATAGATTAAAATAGTTTTTCCCTTTCTGTCTGCCTTGATCGTGCATGTCTACTTTCTGTAACAGCTAGCTAAATGCTAATCACTGACTCTCCATGTCAGCTAACACTTTCAGTTTCCAATACGTTATAGTGGCTAGCCACATGAAGGTGGTTAGCAAACAACACCACATGGACATTAAGAATATCCTGAGACCTCAAGCCTTGGCCACAAATATTTTAATTCCAGATTTATTATTTATTACAAATGTAACATTTGAGCATTTTATTACGTGTGTAATGTAATTGACTAAAATGGTTTTGAAACAATAATTTGGACAAAACATAAGGAATAAAATGATCCAGTTGTTGTGGTTGTTGTCATGAGCTTCTCAAATCTAAAAAACTCCGACCAATCTAAAACAACGAGAAAATAATTTACTTATGCAGCCGTTTTACTTGTTAGTGATGTTGATAGTGACTAGATAATGTTTAGCCAATGTTAGTTATGTGTGTCCAGATCAGACTGACCTGCACTTTTAAAACTGTTATATTAGTGCATGTTGAAGCGTCTGATGACCTGGTGGTCAATCTGAACCTGACTGGAGGTCATGCGCTTAGTTTACAAAAAGTAAACAACTTATCTCGAAATCATGTATCTATCACATTTATATCTTCTATTTTTCTCTTATAAATTCTGAAAAAGAGCTATTATAGATATTCCCTAAAACTCAAAATTCCGACATTATACCAAATAGTTTTACGATTTAGGAATATCGTTTAAATTAAAAAAAAAAAAA
Organism: Bagroides melapterus; assembly: GCA_028566695.1. Classification (NCBI taxonomy): domain Eukaryota; kingdom Metazoa; phylum Chordata; class Actinopteri; order Siluriformes; family Bagridae; genus Bagroides; species Bagroides melapterus. Next base: position 5,871,393 of record JAOTRN010000025.1, on the reverse strand, counting down.
AGCGTCTATTAAAACTATTTGTCCTAAGGGTGAGATCTGCTGGCAAGGTCTAAAAAGTGAACGTATTCACTTAGTTTTCTACACGCAGTATAAAAAACCCGACTTTATTACAGCCTCACGTGCCATTTCCATTAAATTCGTTCTATAACTGAAAAAAAGCTGTTTATGTGGAAAACATGAGTCACGAGCTTGTAGGACAAAACAGCCGGCGCGCCAGCCTACGTTTACGCATGCGCAGACCGCTACCTGACACGACCTACATTTGTTCTTAATGTAATAATAACGCGTAATCCCCTGGTATTTATGAATATTAGCAAATATTGAGTAGTTTAATGTAAACCCTCTCTTCGGAGGTTTATTCTGGTTGCTCAGCTCAAATGAATGAGTCGTGATGTCTTACTGCACTCTGATTCCCAGCTCAAGGCCAGTTTATACCCGGTCAGGAAGTCTACACTTACACACTGGGAATGCATCTGTTTTTCTCCGGGGTTTGCCTTTGTTGTTTTTGTCAGACCTGCGTGTCGAATAAATAAACATTCACTGGGTTTGGAGGAACACTTACCAAATCTATGAACGTCAGAAACTTCCAGCTACCGCCGTATGTCTGATGCGCGGGCATGTCTATGGCTTTGTAATTGCAGATGATGGAGAAGTACGACAGGAGTATAGCTACTCTTAGGATTTGGGATGGAATGAGCGCCATGTTTATTTCCCCGTTATGGTGCACGCGCGCCGAGACTGCTGTTACCTACCGCTGTTGTGTCGGTAAGGAGGAAGGGACGCTGGATGAGGAGGGAGGAGGAAGGGAGAATGGAGGACAGAGGATAGAGGAGGGAGGCTGTTGCTATAGTAACAGCTGAAGCTGCCACGCTTGCGTTTGCGCGATATTTGCCGAGATTTGAGTGATGACGACAAAAAATAAACTGAGAAAGACTTCGTTGTGTAGTGCACTAAATTGCTAAGCTGTATAAAACACAAAATATGAATGCATTTGTATATCAGACACCTGAACAAGGATGTTTAGGTCTACAAAACGCTCTTCTTATAAACCTAGGCTAATATTAATGCAAAGGCTATTTTCGTCCTAAATTTCATGTGCCGATTCCCACTCAGGAGGCTGAAGGGTCAGGCTACCTCACAGGGCAGTGTAACACACTCAGAGGAAATGCTATCTACTCTGTTCTGTATTCATGTCATCACAGATCCCCAAGACTGGCGAGTGTCAAGGTGATTGACAGCAGAAAAAAGCACATGTCCCTGACACCCTGAAAGCACAGCCAGATTTACACGCTTGGCATTCAGGACTCAAACCAGCAAACCCAAGAACAATGATTTACTGCTTTACCACTCGGAACCAAGCTGAGGTCTAATTTTAAGGACTGTATTATTACCGCTCTTCCTTCAGCCTAATTAGGGTTAATAATTTATACTTTTGGTCCTTGGCATTGTGTCATTTATTAGATTTTCTGTGTGAGTTTTTATAAAGTCTGCACAAAAGTCCAGACTTTAAAGTTACAATTATTTGCTTCATTTGAATTAAATAATTAATTAATTGCATGAAGATTATAAAATGCAGATATGTTATAGAAAGAAAGGTATCAGCAGGTACAAATGAGTACAAACGTATTTTAGTGGATTGTGTAACTGGTCTATAATGAATCAGAACACTTACAAACTGATATAAAATACACTATATAATGATTTACTGTATTTTCTTCTTCTTATTCAGTTGTGTAGGTGTTTATATATCATGGTGATTATGTACTGTGTTAATGGAATTCAGCACTGGGTCTGTAATTGCTCTTCTATTCACTCGTTCATAATTTACTGTTTAAAAGCGTTGGGCAGCAATACACCAAATAAATGACAGAGATAAAAATGACCAAATCACATTTCTGGGATATCGTCCTGTCCAGTTAGGAAGCAACATTGATTGTGAATCAGTTCTCCTGCTGTTGTGCAAGTGGAACGGAAAACATGTGGAAATGAAACGCAATTAGCAAGTCAAACCCTATAAAGCAATGTTCTGCAGGTGGTGGCCACAGACCATTTCCCTGTCCTCATCCTTTCTGGCTGATTTTTGGTCACTTTTGCATTTTTTGGGTTGTCTGCAACCCACAGAAGTTGCTCAGGTAGTGCAGCTCATCCGTTATGGCACATCACTGCACACTGTGGCAAGGTTTGTTGTGTCTCCAAGTACAGTGTTATGAGCATGGAGGAGATACCAGGAGACAGACCAGTACACCAGGAGATCTGGAGGGGGCTGTAGGAGGACAACAACCCAGCAGCAGGACCGCTATCTGCTCCTTTGTGCAAGGAGGAACAGGAGTAGCACTGCCAGATTCTGACTGATCAGGATCATGTCCAGACTTTGTAGGGAGTGCATACAGGCACGTGGAGGCCAAACACACACACACACACTACTGAGCCTCATTTCGAATTGTCTTGAGGAATTCCCTCAGAAGTTGGCTCAGCCTGTGATCTGATTTTTCCACTTTTATTTTGTATATGATTCTGAATCCTGACCTCCATGGGTTAATGATTTTCATTTCCATTGATCATTCTCAGGTTATTTTATTCTCATCGCATTCCACTATGTAATGAATAAAGATTTTCAACTGGAAGATTTCATTCATCAAGATCTAGAAGGTGTTGTTTAAGTCTTCCTTTTATTTTTTTTGAGCAGTGTATATATCTATATTTAAAGTTGTCCATCCTTTTATATAAATTCTTTTTATTTGTCTTTATTATTATTATCATTATTATTATTATTGTTGTTGTTGTTGTTGTTGTTGCTGTGGGAATTGCATTGCTGGGTGTAATGTGTAATAATAAAACACATCATCATTGCAGTAAGAATTCAGTCATTAATACAAATTTCGTTTAGTTCGACTCTACTCGTTGTGGTAAAAGTAACTGCTATATAAAACAGAGAGTGCATGTGCCTCAGTAACTGAACGTTAATTACAGCACACAGTACGGTGGAAGTCCGACTGCACGCAAGAAGATTATCAGGAGTTTAATAAATAGTCACAAATAATTACAGTAGATGAGCTAGAATCCATCACGTCGTCACACCATCCTGCCTCAAGGCTGTACGCTCTGTCACATATTCTTCTTCCTGCACTCGAACGACGGCTAATGACCTGCCAAACTGCTCAATAACATCATCCTAATGGGAGGTGTATCTAACACTGATGAGTGTAACAGACAAGCAGTGGCACATCCATCAACCAGCAGAAGAAGCAGATGGATTTTTTTTGTGTTGCGTATTATAACTTATGTCCTGTTAAGTTAACAAACTGCTTTATCCAGGTCAGGGTCATGGAGGAATCTCTCTCTCTCTCTCCCTCTCTTTCTGTGTGTCTCTCTCTCTCTCTTTCTCTCTCTCCCTCTCTTTCTGTGTGTGTGTGTGTCTCTCTCTCTCTCTCTCTCTCTCTCTGTGTGTGTGTGTGTGTGCATATCTCTCTCTCTTTCTGTGTCTGTTTCTCTCTTTCTGTCTCTCTCTCTTTCTGTGTCTGTTTCTCTCTTTCTGTCTCTCTCTCTTTCTGTGTGTGTCTCTCTCTCTCTCTTTGTCTGTGTGTGTGTGTGTCTCTCTCTCTCTCTTTCTGTCTCTCTCTCTCTTTCTGTGTCTGTTTCTCTCTTTCTGTCTCTCTCTCTCTCTTTGTGTGTGTGTCTCTCTCTCTCTCTCTCTCTCTCTCTCTCTCTCTCTCTCTCTCACACACACACACACACACACACACACAC
>JAOTRN010000025.1:5847616-5858639 GCA_028566695.1 Bagroides melapterus | reverse complement strand
AATCTGTGCCTGCAGTTCTTTAAATGTTCCTCTGGTTTCTTTTCTGACTTCCTGGATGTGCTTTTGAAGAATTTGGGAAGATTCAACCCTGGTGGTTCACATTTTGGAGATAATGGCTCTCGCTGTGGTTCTTTGCAGTCTCAGAGCCTTAAGGAAGTACGTAGTAGTACACCGATTGTAGCTTTATCAACCTTTGTTTGACAGAATATGGTGGAGGAATTGTATTCAAATTAAATTCTATCATTTGGTTCCAAACTAAATCTGGATGGCAGACTGTTTATAAATTTTCAGCCTTACAGTTATTTACATCTAAATGTCCAACATCTCCTACTTTTTTACTCTGAATAGCTTGCCTGGCTTCTGTCACATTCACTACACTGAGAAATTCACAACACTAGACTGTGATGTACTCAGCTATTTATTTACTCGGTTCTTCACTTTTTATATTTGCACGAGGATGAATTATGTGTTATGTGTTGTTCCTGATTCCTCTTCTAGTGATGTTTACTAAAGACGAGCATACGAGGTGATATGGGTACCTGATTTGCACTGGACACACACAAACACACAAACACTCACACACACGTTCACCACATTTCACCACATTTTAAAATATCTTCCATAATATACAACTGTAAATATTTATTGATTTTTAAAAGTACATTAGATAATTTTGAGTAGTTGTTTTGATACAATGTATATTTAATCATAGTTCCTTAATCACTTCATCTCATCATAACAACAAACTTTATGCCTTTTATACTCAAAAATTACTTTTTAAAATACTTAATTTTTTTTTTTTTTACCTGTGTACGTCATAACCGTAGCACTCGTTTAGTAACGTGTGACGTTTAGCGCATGCGTGGTACAGATCGGGCACGTCTACCCGATGCACGTCCCCCAGCGAACCAAAGCGCGGCGCCGCTCGAGCACGTGAGGCAGATCGGGTAACAGCACCACGGGGCCGGTTTCGCTCTCTTGCACTCTGGTACGGACGCGCGCTGGGGGATCCGATGACGTCACGGGCCAAACACACAAACGCTCACGCACATACGCACACACACACACAACTGACGCACGCGCGCTCGCACCTTCACGCTGTCGCTTTTTATTCTTCTGCGCTCGCGCTCCCTCCCTCTCTCTTTTCTGTAGCCGTTTTTTTCTATTCTGGGAAGCGGTGCTAGGAATAACCCAGTCTATTTCCCCCTCCATCCAGGCTCCTTCTCCGGTCTCGGGCAGGAAGCAAAAAAATAAAAAACAACAACCAAACTCTCGAAACGAACCGGACTGTTTACCCTCAACACACGTTAACGTTCCTGGAACGGCAGCGCGAGACGTCTTTATGTGCATCACCTGCCCGACTTTCCACACGCGTTTTCATCACCCCGAGACTCTATCACTCTCCACATCTGTTCCACCCGGGTAAGGGACGGCTACTAGCTCGGTGAGGAGGACTGACATTCCTCGGGATGTTGCGGACGTTCTGGGACGCTCCATAAAGAAAATCTTGATCACGGTAAGAGCACGAGCTTGTACACTCTGCCTGAGCACGAGCTGCTAGAGTTTTTATTCTTCTTCCCAGCGCATTCTTCTTGCAGTGAGTGCGTCTTATGCTTATTGGAATAATCCATCTTTTGGGGAATACCCACTTGCTTGCGAACTGATAGCGGGAATGCTGCGTAATATCCCGAGGAATTTGCACTGACTGGGAGCGGCTGAGCTCACTGGGTAACGCGTGCGATCGGTCAGGGATAATGTCATTATTATCTATTATTTATTTAATTCAATATGTTTACTTATAAAGGTGTTGTAAACACTGTGTACACAGATTGTCTGTCAGCTGTCTGTGTGTGTGTGTGTGTGTGTGTGTGTGCGCGCGCGCGCGCCTGTGTGTGTGTGTGTGTGTGTGTGTGCGTGCGTGCGTGCGCGTGCCTGGGTTAAAGTGGGTGGGACGCTGGCTCGTTCCGGGAATGTTCCATGACGTGTTCCCCGTCAGTGTGAGGGGGACACTCTAGGGGGACTCTTCTAGGGCAGCTGTCGTTGCCACTCGACTCTATTCAAGTTCATTACACTTCTAAAAGCGCGAGCAAGTGTTTGGTGTTTTGAATCTGAAGTCTCGCCGTTTTTCCGTTTGCTAAATCTACAACCTTTATCCACAAACTCTATAATTTACAAATTAAATATCATTTAACCGAGGTCCTGTTTATTTCATTAGGAAGAGTGTGATAAATTAATTTTTACGTATTGTTTAATTCAGCATTTTATCATTTTAGCTTGAATATCAGCATCTGGAACCAAAGTAACACAGAATGATCGCATTGTTCTTATGGTAGCAATGCATTTATTACTAACATCTTCACACACATTCTGCAGCAACCGCTGTTAAAGGTTTGTGATGATTTATGGATACAGGCTGTATGAACTTCAGAATTCAACTAAAAGCAAATGGTAACCCAGTTTTGAAAACAAAGTTACCCTCAGTTTTAAAAATCTCTGAGTTTTCTATAAAATGATCTTTAATGTAGCTCAAGGGCGTTTTTGAAATTCATGGCGGTGTATATCTCAGTTACTCTGTTCTATGCCAAAATGAAAAAAAAAAGAATCAGCCAAAGAAGCCAACATTTTACACTTGTAAAAATGGAAATCCATCCATCACGTTTTTCAAACATTTTTTGAGTCCTTATTGTGTCACATATTTGCTGTGGATTTGTCAGCTTCACAGTCGTGAATCTCTTGTTCTGCCACATGCCAGCATTGAATTGAGGACTTCAGAAGCATCTGAGCTCACTGTCAAGTTCACTGAACTGGTTTAAGTAGACCCGCACTTTGTGTCATGGGACGTTATCGAGCCGAATGTGAGATAGTCAGGAACAGTACACAGATAGGCCGTGGCATTCAAATCATGATGATATCGATATCAATAAGGTGCCAGATGTGTGTCAAGCCAATATTCCATGCATTCTTTATTCATATACATGTAGAAATCAAGGTTTGTCTTTTTCCAATCTTCAAATGTCTGATTTAGTGACCCTGTTTTTGGAGCAGTTAACTGGGATGGTCTTAACAATGAATGCTGAAGGAACATCCAGTGGATTTCTAAAGAGTTTAACATGTTGGGGTTGGAAATTCCCAAACCCCAATATGTCTGAATCCGTCCTACACATTTAGTAGATACAGTAAAATTTCAGCGCAGTATACACATTTAACAGAAGGCAGGCTGTAGTGAAAGCACTACACGTGTAATGTTCGTTCCAAACGAGGTTCCTTCACCTCATTCCTGAGGTTTCCTTTATTCGTTGCTCCCATAACAGCAACCGCATGTGGAACATGTGGAACTGTTGCACAGGATCATTTCATTTAGGTTTGCAAAGCAGGTTCATGATGCTTGGAAGAAGAAGCCTTTATTTTTCTCACATATACATTACAGCTCAGTGAAATTCTCCCAGCTTTGGAGGTTAGGGTCAGAGCACAGTCAGCCATGGTGCAGCAACCCTACAGCAGAGAGGGTTAAGGGCCCAAGTAGCTCAGGGGCCCAATAATGGTAGCTTGGCAGTGCTGGGGCTTGAATCCTGACCGGCCAAATGTAGGCCAAAAAAACAAAAACAAAACCAAAACAATGGACAAATTTCCCTTTCCCTCTGACTCCTTAAACAAGTTAGCATTGTGTCTCAAATTGTGCACTATTCTAGATTTTCTACTCATTTCTAACACTTTTGCTTTTACATTTTCTAGATTAGTAAATCTATTTAAGGGTCGTGTGTTGAACGTCGCTGTTTCTGAAATATCTAAACAGTTCAACTTGAAACCTGATGGACGGGGATGTTTTGGATCTGGCGTGATGCCTAGCGATTGTTGTGTTTAATCCTTTCAGAGCTACATAAGATGTTCAGGCGAATGTGTGAACAATGGCGTTGACGTCGCCATCGTCGTCTCCGCCTGGTCACACGTGTCGTTGTGTGTTATTATTTATGAATCGTTGGGCTTTGGATGACAGCTAAAATATAAAGAGCTCAATCGACCTTTCAGACACGGAGAAAAGGTGTGTCAAGAAATGCAAATTCGCCCTTCATTAGAAGGATTAATGCTTTTGTTTTAGATGTTACAGTAGTCCTAAATAATGTATCTGAAATTAAAAAAATGTATGCTGGTGAAGTCTTCGGGCTGCAGAAAATTTTTAATATCCTTATCTTAGTTGCTGTAAGAGAAGAGAAGGAAATTTGTACAGTACTTGAGATGGAGTTATTTCCCTGCAGGTGGAGCCTCATTTCCACAGCACGTACTCATGACCTTATTCTCTCAGTCATTTCCCACAACTGAGCTCCTGCTTCAAGTCCAGTGACTATAACACTGTTAGATCTCACACATCAACCAGGGGGCAAGGTCTTTCCCTTCTCCTGAAAGGAACATCCCACACTAATCTGGGAGAAAACCCTGGACACGGAGGTGCTGGATTTCATTACAGCGACAAAGCCCCGTGTAATGAACAGCTGCCCAATCTTTGCTGCGTCTGGATGTCCTGTCCATTAACACCACAAACGGGAGTGGAGACAACACACACACCGTTAATGAGTCTGACAGTGAGTCTGACCTAATAAACCTAATGAGTGGAGAGTGGAGTGAGGACACAGCTTTCTCTTTCTAATCGCTCGGACTCTGAAACCCTGTAAGCCTGCTATAGGGTCACTGACAAATTAGTAAAATTTTAAAATCTAAATTTAGTGTATAGATGATGAGCTGATGAACCATTGAGAACGTGTTAAATATATGCGAATTCAGTGGTACAATGTAGCACTTTTTTTTGTTAACATTAATTGTCCACGCTTTCAGAGATGTGGTGCTCATTTGGTGCGACTTCATGGTGATTTGCTCTTCGAAAAAGATACCAAAAAAATAAACAATAAAAGCACCAACAGTTTTTTAACCAGTAAAAAATTTACCAGACTGGAATCCACTCGAGAATACTTTCTCAATGATTAATATTTCAAGCAGAATTATAATACAGTTAGTCTCATTACAGGTTGCGCCACATGATGAGGGATCACACCGAATGACGAGAAGAACGTGCGTAGTTAAAATGATCAATACACAAGCAGTTCAGTAGCTCAGACAGAATAAAGCTGGTATGAAATATCACAGAAGAATATTGTATATCTGATGGAAGAGGAGAAGAGCAGCGGTAGATTTTGGTGTTGCAGGACAACGGTAATGATGACATCACTTCAAACTAAATAATTATGCTATAGATTACTCTCTAGTAGATTTATTTAAGAGCCCTGTTATGTGCTTCATGGTTGTACCAGATGACTTTTTTTTGTGGAAGAAACCACCGAGAGCTTTTGTTGTTGAATTATGACGGAGCTGTACAGGCTAATAGTGTTGATAAGAAATGCAAAAAGGCTTTTTGAAATTGTGCTAAAAATTAAGAAAGGATTAAAGAATTTCAGAAGATAAAAGTGTTCAGAATCGCACTGATGGTGCAATTCAAGTGACTTATACAAACAAAACACAATGCTGATTTTTTTTTATGTTGATATAATGTTGATTATCCTTGAGGTTACGTCAGTGGGGTCATGAGGTCAGTGTTTCTCCCTCACATAGATATACAGTTCAGATTGGGGGGGTGGAACCTGTTGGTTCTGCTACAGTAGATATGTCATGGCCTCCACGGGTTTTGTCGATCCTCATTAAAATACCGTGCTCCGCAACCCGCTTGCAGCTCTACACCCTCGTACCGACGCCTCGCAGGTTTGCATCGTGCTTTGCTGCATTTGCTGCTTGCTACATTTTGCACGAAGCGTTTGTCACTTTTTGACACGGAGGATTTCTGTACCTCATCCTCTCCACAGTGTCAGCGTCGCAAAAACACGCAACACCCCGAGTGCACCGTGCTGCACCAGTTGTGGTTAAGTTTGCTAGATTGTGTGGTGCTTGTTGAGATCGGGATATGGAAGGTGTAGCTTGAGTGGTTTGGTAAACAAGGCAGTTTAGCAGAGAGCAGAATGTAGATGCCGTCGGATTTATGTTCCATTGTGTATCATGTGAACAGAAGCTATTTAGACGAGTTGAAAGATCTTCATCACCTTAGTCACTGGAATAAAAAAAAACGGCTCGTGTCTTTTAGTGCAAATAAACATCTGATCCATCTGCCTGGTATAGCACTGCATTTCTAATGTAGTGTTAGCATGGAATATATGTGTGTGTGTGTGTGTGTGTATGACGTTGAAGAGGAACTCGTAAAGTGTGCGTTCTCTGATCCGAGACAGACTGAAGTCGAGCATGGTTTGTACTGACACCTTGACAATAAAAAAGCTGCCTGTGACGTCCTCGCTCACCTCATCTGCACCACAGGAAACACTCGCGGCCTCCCCTTCTTCCTGCTTTGAAAATGAGGTAGTCATTCTCTCGTTACCTGACTCTCTCTCTCTCTCTTTCTCTCTCTCTTCCGTTTTTTTCACTTTCTGCAGCCGCAACCAGCTGAAACCTACTTCAGTGCTCGATTTTTGCTGGATCCGAGCCCACCTCTCTTCTCCCGGCCTCGCTTGGGCTTGTACTAAAAAAACAACAACAAAAAAAACCAACCATTTCTTTCTAACTCTTGTGCTGCTTCTTCCTTCAAGCAAGCAAAACAGACAGACAGAGCTGATAGGGATGGAGGGCTGTGTTAAGTAGGTGGGAAATATCTTCTTCATGCAGTGAGCTGGACCGGATGTGTCTTTGTGTTAGCGACTTTGACACAACTCGCTCATCAGTTTGGATTCTCCTTCCTTTCTGGAGACCCTTAGAAGGAGGAGGAGGAGGAGGAAAGGGTTGGGTGGCAGGAGAAAGAGAAAGTGAAGGAGGAGGTTGAATGATCTGGCTGTTCAGCTGTTGATGTGGTGGAGTGGAGTGTGAAGAGGAGCAGGGACTGAGGTCTGAGTTGAGGATAGTTTTGGGGGTATGGATGTTCTTCAGATTAAGAAGTGTCTCCACACTTAGATACAATCAGGTTTGTGTGCGTATATATATATATATATATGTAGATATCTGTGTGTGTGTGTGTGTGTGTGTGTATGTGTGTGTGTGTATTTGTTTAACACTCCCTTTCCCAATCTCTCTTGGAAACAGGGTGTGTTAGGAGCGTGTTTGCCTGGCTAAACTTGCGAGACAACTAAGAGAAGAAGTCAAAGGTAACGTCTGACTTTCATATGTAAATATATATAAATATATCTATAAAGCATGAGCTGCTTTCCATCTTTTCATCACAATCTGTCCTTCGTGTCCATCGCCACGTTTCGCACAAACACCGACGTTGTTCCATGTTACCGATGGCGAGGCTGAAATAAGGCATATAAAGGGCAGGCTTGTCGGTTTGCAGGATGTTTCTCAACTCCGTACAGTTTATCGGTTCTTCTGAGAAAAAAAGAAAACAGCTGATGCGAGTAAAGTTACGCAAAAATGGATGGCGTCGCTCTTCAAATCGCTGTTTCTGTAAGCGATGAGCAGTAACGATTCTTAGTAATAGTGATTAATATCACGAATAACGCCACGCTAAAGAAACACTTCCTGTTAGTGACACACTGACCGTTCGGACGAGCTGTGTTGTAAACACTTTAACCAGAAAAGAGAACGAGGCTCATACAGAGCATTAAAGCAGAAGATGATTTCCCACATCGTGCTGCTTTCCTTTCATATCGAAGGTGTATCGTATCGTTTTGTATAGGAGGGATCGTGTTGCCTTTTTAACACGTATGACCAGTGTAGGTCACTAGCGTGGTTTCGGTTGCCGTGGTGTGTGACGCTTGCTCTGTCTTTTGTCTTTGATGTCTCAGCAGCTTCTGTCACTGGCTGATGTTTGAGTGTTATGGAGAAGCATACGATCACAGCCCTGGCCATGGCTTTTTGAATACGGGTTGCAGTGTAGCTACATACAGAAATAGACATGCAAAGTGCTGATAGCTATCAGGGCCGTAGGGTAAGAGTGGCTCCGCGTACACACAGCTGCAAGCGACTCATCACTGCATGGAAACCAAATACAGATGATCTGTGTTGTACTGTTTTGTAAGTGTGTGTGTGTGGGTATGGGTGTGTGAGAGAGAGAGAGAAGGAGAGAGAGGGAGAGAGAGAAAGCAGGTTGTTGTGATTATACACACACACACACACACACACACACACACACATATATATGGTGGTGTGTCTGCATGTTAGCATACATGTCAGAGTAGCAAAGCTGCACAGGTGACTAGCAGACACCTAGCATCCAGGCCACAGGAAAATGCTAACAGTTACACCAACATTCAGCTTTTTCCACTTTGCTTTCCGTTCATTCAGTTCAATTCTGACAGTCAGCAAACATTAGCATATCACACTGAGCGTCTTAGCATTGATCATCAGAACAAATGAGGAAACTATTAGCTAGCCCACTGAGCAAGTAAATACTTCAGTGTGTTGGCAAATCCTTGAGGAAAAAGTGTTAGCTACAAAATAAGCTAAGCTAATTAGTTTTGTCAGAATTTCATCGACACACCTGTGTGCTCGTGACCACTGATATAAGATATAAGGTCTCAGCTATTGAACAGCGTGAAGTACGTTCTGTTTACATGTGTACAACTTAATCGGGATTTAATGGGGTTAATTAATTAAGGGGAACGTTAAAGTTAATGTTAAAGCTACTTGGGGAAAAAAACTGTGAAAAACCCTATATGAAAGACTCCGAGCTTCTTCTGGACATGGAGCTGATTAGAGCCACACTCCTCTGTGTGTGTGTGTGTGTGTGTGTGTGTGTGTGTGTGTGTGTGTTAATACCTATGGAAAAGCACTTCTATTCAGAATTTCTGTGTCATACCTTTACATGTGATGCTGCTGAAACACAGGATTCAGTTCCTGGTCCAGGATACGGTTAAAGCCGTGTCTTATACATAACACATCATCTGGAAAAACTTTGGGCATTAAAAATGAATGAAAATATTTTTCCTGTTTTTTTTTTTCGTTTTTTTTTTTTAATAAACCCCAGTGTTTGTTCTGAGAATATGATTTCGTGTCAGAACATTTACATCAATTGAAAATAAATATCCAAAGTCAACGGCAAGAGCGTTTTGCCAATTCCATGACGTTGGTTATAACCACACCTAAGTCATTAGCACAGATGTTAGCAATCTAACTGTCAGCTAACTGCTAAGTGGCGAATCGTTAGCTTTGGAACAGACTCCAGGATTATTAAGAATTTCAAGTAAACGAGCAGGACCTGCGGAAGTGTTATTTTTTTTTGCACACAGATAATGAATATCAGCCTAATTAACGCGCTAGTTCACAGGCACAAGTTTAAAGTGCGTGCACGTGATTGTACGACTGGTTGGTAAACTTTCCGTGCTCCGGTCCTTCTCTCGTACCGTTGGAAGCGTAGGCGGTGAAATTGAACCCAGCAGCAGTGAGAGCGTGACTCCAGGTTTGTAAAACGATGAAGACAAACACACGTGTACATATTTATTACGGCTAAAAGTCTCTCGTGCCGCTTTTAAAGGAGTTCTTTACTGAAACCTGGTGAGGAGCTCAGAAAAACTGAACATCAGGAGAACAGCAGATGTGTCACAGTGGCTTCGATAATATCTAACGTGCCGCTGTTACAAACCTGTTCTAGTTATTAATATCAATTCTTGCTGTGATGATTTGTGTGTGTGTGTTGATATGTACTACACATTGCGCTCAGGTTTAATTCCACTCACAGGTGAAAGGTCAGAGTTGCTCTCAGGTGTCTACTGTATGTCTGTTTATTAATGTCTGTACAGAGAGCTGGAGGATAGAGTGTGTAGTTTATGATGGTCAGCTCAGGGGGCAGCTTCCTGTCTGAACTGCTGCAGGGATTCTCCAGATCTTCTTATCCACATGGTCGCTTCCTGGCGGCGGTGCGGCCGCTCCGGCACATACGACGCACAGAACCCGACTGAAGTGTCGAGGCATACTCTGTTTCTATGGGAACCGTCTTAGAAACCGTGCTCCGTCCTTGATGGTGAAAAGCCGCTCTAGTGGAGAAAGCTGAGAAAGAGAGAAGAAAGGGAGAAGAGGAAAGAGAGATCGGTGGAGAGAATAAAAAAAAGTGTGAGTGGATGAATAAAAGCTGTGGTCTGAGGATGTTGAGTGAGAACGAGTGGTCATGTGCTCAGTGTGCTCTCTCGCTCTCTCTCTCTCTCTCGTCTTTTCTAGTCATTCATCATTTATATTTTTGTATCAAACTCACTGACACTCAGCTGAAGGTAGCAATAGAAACCGAAGCGCGTTCACGCTGACTGGCATATGCGGCAGAACCAGACAAAAAAACTCCGCTGCTAAATTTACCCTCGCTTGTCTCCGGCTAAACAACAGCACTTGAGTGTTTGCAGGTGTTTGCTAGGCAATGGAACACAACCCACACACAAATGACATGCTTTTTCAGACAAACACACACAAACACACACACACGGATGTGTGCACAAACGCACCATGCAGCCGTGTGGATAGCAGATTGTCTTAATGTAGAGCTTTATGTCAGGTGTGTATGTGTGTGTGTGTGATAGAGAAGGTTTAGTCTTCAGTGCTTCAGGAGGTTTATTTAATCCGCTGTGGCGCTGCCTAGGGGGGAATTTAGGACCATTCTACTGGCCCAGCAATTCGGGGGCCCTTACAGATCTGATTTATTGGTGTGGAATGGGTGTGATTGGGGGCCCGTTCTCTGCTAAAATTGCTAGCGATGCCCCTGCTAATCCATAAACACGGAGGTGAATCAAACAGGTGATAGTCGAGGCACTGGTCATACACAGGAATATAGCAATGGAGATTTAGGGAATTTATGTCAGATATCAGACAAGAAATATGGGAAAATCTTTACGAGTTAGCGCAGGAACGATTTCCACTTAGTCCCATGACCTCGGGTCCCGGAGCTTATAAAGGTGTTTTTACTTTGTTTTTAATCAATGAACCATTTCACGTAGAGCAGTCAGTCAGATTGCACAGTAATTTAGTGTATGAAGGTGTCTATAAACAGGAAGTGTGTGTGTGGAACAGGAAGTGTGAG
>JAOTRN010000025.1:5793185-5824429 GCA_028566695.1 Bagroides melapterus | reverse complement strand
AAATTTAATTTTTGAATTGTGAAGGTCTTGCTGTTTTGGTTTTTCCATTCTTCCTTTTTTACATTGTTGTTCCTGAGAACTTTCCCAGGATTTGTTCATCGCTGCTTCTTGTTTCGTGAAATCTATCCAAACATGACCCCGGATGCACTAGAACAATTTTTTCCAGCATTTCGATTTTATTTTTTTTTAAATCTAGCATCTCTTTTTTGTTTTTTGTTTTTTTAATTAAAATCAGAAGACGTTATTTGTTCAAACGTGACGTTGCTGTACGCATACCCGCGTTGGAATTATATTAAATTTTAAAAAAAAAATTAAAAGGAAAGTAGAATAAATGGAAACTTCTCTCCCCTCACTACACACAAACAAACCTCTTGAGCAGATGTAGAGCATTTGTGTCTGGCCTGCAGGAAGGGAGGAATGTGGAAACCTCATAAGGAACCTCAGAATTTTCCATTCCTGCTGTGTACACATCTCATTATCAATTTTATATGAACACTGGAAACTCCTCCAGCCTGGGAGCCTGTGTTTGTCTGGCCCCTTCGAGCTCGTCTACTCGGTCCAGCCGTTCTTTGTGGGAGCACATGGAGGACTAATTTAGTTTTATAGCTATACTATGGTGCGCTCGTGTAATAATAATAATAGTAATATAATAACGTGTATAACGTCATGATTGTATGTCTGTTTGTGCCACAACACCTATGTGATGTGATGACTGAAAAACGCTGAGGCGAGGCTCCACGCAGAGAGCAGATGTTAATCTGTGTTAAAGAATGCGGCCGAAGCTGATTAAAGAGGCTTTGTTTGTGTCCTCAGTGTGTGATAGGAATATTTCTTTT
Source organism: Bagroides melapterus (assembly GCA_028566695.1). Lineage (NCBI taxonomy): Eukaryota > Metazoa > Chordata > Actinopteri > Siluriformes > Bagridae > Bagroides > Bagroides melapterus. The sequence continues at coordinate 5,823,593 of JAOTRN010000025.1, read as the reverse complement.
TCTCTTTTGTTTTTTTTTTTAGACCGCTGACATCATCAGCCTAATAGATTTCATTCTGTAATTTTTTTTTCTCTGTAAACAAACATGGAGCTGTGCTATCTCATGAAACAGCATTAATCATGTTTGACGTCCTGCTCCGGGACAGTTAAGTGTGTAAACTCCCATCACAGTCGCTTCGTGTTTATGCAAGAGCTGTCAAAGAGCTCGCGCACGCTTCCGGACAGGCAGCGAGCCGTTCGGTGACATCTATCCACTTCCTCTAAAGGGAATTCCCTTACAGAGAACATAGAGAGATTCCAGGTCGTCCTGCCGACGCTGGAGCCAGCGCTGCTAAAGATAAACCTCAGATAATCGTGCACAGCTTCACTGATTCAGAATAGAACGCACCGTAATGATATGTCAGAGTTTTTACACGAACAACCGTGGAGTTCTGCTTCGTTAACGTTTCTGGGATCCCATTCCCAATTTTTTTTTTTTTTTTTTTTTTACAAAAATCAAGCAAAGATTGTGTGATCAACACGTTTTCAGGCTCTTCCGTTCAGCGAGTACAGATCACAGAGAAAGTCATTACAGATGGGTCTCACCGGGACGAGATTAAAGAATCCGGTGCTGGCGATTTCACCGAGTCAGGTCTCTTTAATGGATTGAAGCTTTGAGCATCTTCTCTCTATCTCTTGTTTTTTTATTATTTCTTCCTCAGGTAATCAGTTCATTGATGATTGCCAATGCTGGTCTCATGTATAATGTAAAAAAAAAAAGTGTATCAGAATTGTCGTTCACGTTGCTAATCCACTGGCATAAGCGTCAGCTCCAGAACCGAGAACCAGAGCTGAGAACCAAAGATCTCACCGTACGTGACGGAACACGTGTGTCAGTGCAACACAATCCATCAGGAACATAACGGATACCGAGACAAGATTACGTCATCATACGGAATATATTGAAGTCAAATGGAAGAGAGGATGTACAGTAAGCCTCCACATACACACACACACACACACACAGGTCATGTTTTCATTGTGATGAATTCCAGGCTGACAGTAAACCCTGCACTGGAGAGTCTCTTCCAGCTTCAGCAACACAAAGTAAACCCACAAGTTTCTCCTTCGCTGTGGAATATCTCCAGCACGAGCCGTTCTCCAGCACGTACCGTGTAAATCATGATACAACCAGTTTTGTTCCCAGCAGACCTCATTACCACAAGTTACCAGACAGGGCAAAAAAAAAAAAAAAAACCCAGAGGATGGAGGCAGAAAAGTGACTGTGGTGGGGAACACACTACACAAACAAACACAACAGGAAGCACCAGGGGGCCGCGCTGCATCTCAGCGGAGCTGGAAAAACAATTATCACTGAGGTTCTTTTCAGGAGGAACGATGGAGAGTCCTCGAAGAAGGCTGGGTACGTTGTGAATGAATGCTGCTGCCTCCCCTGCACTGTCTCCATGACGCAGCAGCTTCTCTTAATAAACGGAAATTCATTGTCTGGAAACAAACCCGGTCCTGTGGATCGGTTTCAACATGTTATGACAGACATGGAAAATAGGCAAGAGGGCTGCACCATTTTTCCCTTTTCCTTTGGCAGTGGCTGAAAAAAAGAAATAAATAAAAAAAAGACGTTTGAAGCAATAGGGGAAATGTGTGTTAGTGTGGAAGAGAGAGAGAGAGAGAGGGCAAAGTGAGAGTGTGCATTCATGTGTGAAGTTTTCCATGGGTAATATGTCAGTGTGGGGAAAGATGGGCTGTGTTCCACTTCCTCCACCAGGGAGCATGTTGTTGTGAGAGAGAACATGAGTGTAATCTGAGTAACTTTCCTCCAGTGGAACCCATTTTCCAAGCCTGGAGGTGCTGCCTGTTTGTTCGAGCCCCAGGTGAGAGGAGATTGAGGCATGTTTCAGTCTCTGCTGAGCTGCTGAGCTGGAAACCTCCGCACTGACCTCTCTCCCAGGTGTGAGAGAGCACCGGCGCTCCGTTTGGAGTAAAACCCAGAAATCTATTTTATTTCCGTGCTGTAGTTTATACATAGCGCATCAGGCTTGCAGAGCACCGTGTGGGTGTGTGCAGCATGCAGAGGTTAGGAGAGCGAGACACAGTGACACGGTTCCTCCTGAGACGTACAGTAGAGATACTGACGTATGACTTCTCCCTCAGCGTGCAATAAACGTGTATCCGTCACATCCTGAGGTAAAAAAAAAAACAGAAAGAAATGCTCTGGAGAACAAGCAGGTGACAAACGAAAGGAAAACCTGATGGTTGTGTTATGATGTGGCATTCGCTGCTACGCTGGTCGTAGAGAGAACATCACTTAGATGAGAGACCCTAAGACGCTTTATGTTGATCTGACACATCTGACTGCCTTATGCCACGATATTTTTAGACACTTATAGACACTTTCAGTTCCTCTGCTGCTCGCACCAGTGGGTTTTTAGCCTTTAGTATGTATATGGAGTGAAATCAGTCAGCAGAACTTTAACCCGAATTAGTAATGCTGTGTCGACGTGACGCTTTTGGGGTAAAAAAAAATCAGGTTAAAATTTTCACTCAAGCAGAAATCCACAGCGCTGATGAAAAAAAAAAACATCTTGATCTGGTCCATTGAAAGAACTTCTAAATCTCTAAAACCCAGAATGAAAACGATCTCAGCTGTAAGTGAATGAACTGAAAGAAAGCGCTCACGAGTCTCACCACTAAAAAGCTACAGTGCATTAGCATAAAATATGAATATTAAATGAAGCCCCGCCTCCACGACTCTAGAGGTGTTGACTGCTTGACTGGAAATTTTCAACTTCTTCAGGTGAATTTTGATTACTGCAAAATATTTTACGCTGGAGGAAGCAGACGGGATTGTCGGATCAGTTCCTGTTGCTTCCTTCAGAAAGTCTCCAAAAATATTGCAACAAAATGGGCCAAAAGCCGTTTGAACGTTTTCAATCGACCCGTTGAAAGTTTTTCTGAGAATTGACACAATAACTGCTTGATTTACAGATATTACACTTATAGAGCTGTTTCTTTGGAGAAAGCAGACGCAGATCCTTGATCCTGCTACAGTTGTAGAGCCGAATCCCCGGAGAATTCCTGGTTGTTTTTTTATAAATAACTAAAACAGATGTACTGACGTGAAGCAGTGAGAGACATAAAGAAGGAGTATTATAGGTTAAAGTTACCTCCAGAATTATTATACCTCATAAAACTCTCTTTCTCTTTCTCTGTATGTACATCATATTTACAGTATGTACATGAATTATACTGTATATTTTTCCATGCAGAACTTTTCAGCCTGATTCTTCTCATGTGGATTTGAACAAGCGTCAGGTTTGTTAACAATTTTTAACGAATGTTTTGAATTCGTTAACGAATTGTTAACGTTTTTTTTTAATTCGGTCCGTGACGTGTGTCAGCCCGGAGCTGTCTGTCTCTTTGGTGTAAAATGATCATAGGTCTCATAGGTGGAACATGTCTTTAACTGTACAGATACTGAAGCCTTTAAACTGCAAATAATTCTAGGGTTAGGCTTAGTTAATAATAGTAAATAATTCAATCTAACCCTAACCCAAATCATTTCATTTTAGAATATCAGTCATAATGAATCATAATGAAGTTTGTGTCCCCTGTTCATCACAGCCACATATCCTGGATTTGTGTGGATTCGTTCAAATAGGAGCATTAGTGAGATCAGACTCTGATGTTGGGATGTTGAGGAGACCAGTTCTAATTCCAGTTTATCCCAATGGTGTTCATTGGGATTGAGTCAGAATCAGGGCTCTGTGCAGGATGCTCGAGTTCTTCACTCTAACCTTTGTGTCTTCACTGAGCTGCTTTGTGCACAGGGACATCGTCATGATGGAAAAGGATTCGTATCTCAGTCCTCAAGACTCAAGTAGTGCTTTGTGTTCTAAAATAATTTCAGGTGTTTGATTTTCTCCACCATTTCTCAGGTTGTTCGTCCTCTCTCTCTCTCTCTCTCTCTCTCTCTCTCTCTCTCTCTGTTGCTGGATTAGGATCTGGCAGGCATGCTTATCTGAAGCGATCCATTTGTCCATGTGCTTCAGCTACATTTCAGTATCAGTGTATCATCAAGTGTTGTCCTGAGGAGTTCAGGATTCAGGAGTCAACAGCAGAGGACTGTATTCTTTGTTAGGTGAAGTGGAATGACACAGGAACACAGAAAACACCAAATGGAGGCAGACTGGACACAGATCTGCCATCTTTATGGTTTATTAGGAGGGAAGACAGGCGGTTAATGGACTATACAAGACTGGAAGCTGCTCTACTGGGACATAGAGCTGTGTAGGGACACGGCATGAGTGTTTTGTTGTGAAATGGCTCACGGCATGTTCAGGTATTAGTAGCAGGAAGCTTGGTGAAGATCCATGTTGGAGGCATTATCTAGTGCGCTGATGATTCCAGTCGTTCTGTTGCTGCACTGATGAGTCAGCTTTTCAGTGCTGGCTGCGGAAGCCATTAGTTAAGCAATGTCCATATTGCTCAAGGGGAAAAAAACTGAACAACATGGAGCTCTCGTACAGTTTTGAAGTATATTTGTGGTCAGATTGACAGTCGTTAGCTTATAAGAGTCTATAGATTCGCCCTTTCAAAATAGGTTGATTTGTTTATTCGGGAGTTTAGAAAACACAGCTGTATTTTTAATCTATCTGAACCTGATTACTGCATGCTGTTGTTCTGTTCTCTGCCTTATATTTCTGTTTTCACACACTCCTGCTAGTTTCGCTACTAATCCCCAATGAAACGCTCTTCTCTGTCATTTCAGAGTATCACACTTACCAAAGCCTGACCAAATCAGAGTTTGTATTCGTGGGCTGCTTGGCTGTGTGTGCGATCACATTTCCAGTTCAGGATTGGACGTCGTTTCACTTTCAGGATGCCTCGTTTTAACAGGTCCCATGTTGATATATACCTAGCACTTCCAAAAAAAGGGTCAAACACCATCATAAATCACACCGGAAGGAAAGTGCATGCCTGTGCTAGCCACCGAGAACGAAAATGAAAGTTCTTTTGTTAGGTCCAGAAGTGAGAACCTCGTAATCCTCGAATGATCTCCAGGTTAAACAAGGTTTACAATCTATATGACATTCTCACATCTGATTACTTCACCTATCCCCAGCACGGTTGAGATATAAAGTATGTTATACTACGCTAGTGTTTTGTTCCTGTTAAATAATTCAGCGCCTCTCTAATTTTAGTTCGGAGTTTGGAAAGTCTGCAAACGTTATTGTTCTGGCTGGCTTCTTGCCGCTCTTTGTTAGACATTAGTAGGTGAGAAAAAAGTTTCCAGGTTTCTCTGTTTTCATTTAATGTGTCTGCTGCACAGGGAGACTATTAAAAAAAAAACATCAACACAAAAAAAACATCTCCTACAGCATATGTCAGTTGTCTACAGCTGTCCTGCTGGAGCATGTTAATTACGCTGCTCTAAAGCTCTCGTTTTGACTCGACACCTTCTGCCAAAGCCGTGATGAAGAGCTCTTAAACCTGTGCTTTAAGAAGAGAAAGCTGTGGCGCGAGAGGCATGTAAGAGAGAAAGTGAGTGGAAAATGAACAGACGGAACTGGATGGCTTTTACAGACTGAGTCAGAACGCTGCACAGCGCCAGCTCCCTCGCCTTGTATAACAGCCCTGAGATTGGCACGGATGGCACACTCTTGACTCATGCTAATATCATGCGGTGTCTGGTCTTGTTCTTTCTGCAGAAACAGAAGTGGGCAGAATCTCTTTCCACCACAAAAGGCACTGAACTCCGTGACCTCAGAGCCGTCTTACGCTCCTACAGCCTTGGTATTTCTGAGCATTACTGAACATCATTTTTACATCATTGAACTGCATCATTTTTACGATTGTTTTGCCCCGCCCTGGCGTCAGTGGATATCACCTTGCTTGAGACGTCCTTCAACTTGTAAAAGGGTCAGAAACGAAAAAAAAAGATCTACACATCGTGTCCTGACGCAAATACCACTTCCCCCTTTCAAGCTGGATGGTGGAGTTACAGTAGTGGTATGTAGGGTTGGATATGGAAGAGGAAGGGGGGGTGTTGAAGGGGTGAGAAGATGACACTGATTAACCCACTCTGGAGGCAGCCAGCGTGCCTGGTACAGAGCGGGTGCAGCTCTGTGATTAATACCCATTAAGCACCATGTGTCTCCAGTTTGTCACAGGCCAAATCCTGTTCCCTAACGTGTTGATTACAGAGTGGATGCTCCGGATCTTTTCCTACACCTGCTGGACCCTCATTGTGCGCTGAGCTCGGTCACGTGGCGCCGCAGAAACTCAAAAGGAGCGCCAATTGTTTTATCCGCGAGTGGCTCACAAAATCCGTCTTCACAACCAACTCGTAACGGCTTCCGTTGTGATATAAACACGGCACTAATTATTACACGTTCGTGTACCGTTCTGTTATTTGGTGGATTTTTATGTTGTTTTTTTTCTGAAGGAGGAGAAACATGTCAGCGTCCTAGTATCTTCTGTCATTGTGTAATGTTTGCTGGTGGGAGCTGAGAATCCCAGAAAGCGGTATGTGGGCGGTGGTTACAAAAGATCTACACTCTCTCGGAAAAATGTCTAGAAAAAAAAATTATGAATGATCATTTCTATAAAAAAGTGATGCTTCAATTCCATCCTTAAGCTTAGTGTAAAATATAACGCTCTTCAACCTCGGTGTTATTTTTGCATTGGATCAAATTTTGTGATGCCAAAAAGCTTTTCAAAAAGATTTGATAACTTCGGAACGTATGTGCGGAAGATCATAAACCGAGCCCCGAGATTCTTCAGATCCTGCCTCCATGTTTGGTCTGATTTTATAGCCAGAATCTCCAGGAAATCAAAGTTCCCAGCTCTGGCTGAAAGTAATGCGACACTTGAACGCCGGCGGTCGGGAACGTTCGCCAGCTCACAATAAAATACAATCCTCTGATGTCTGTTGCAGCGATGCTGCGAATTCCACTCTTATGCATTCATCTCTCAGCTGTGCTCTTTCCATTAAGCGCGGTTGTCAGAGGAGAGGAGAGGAGATGAGGAGGAGGGAGGGAGGGAGGAGAGAAAGAAAGGAAGGAGAGATGGCGGGGGTGTTACAGTACAGTACGTGCAGCTGGAGAACATCAGTCAGCTGATCAGATTGTTTTCCCAGAAGCAGTTGATGCTTGAGTAGAATCTGCCTTTGTTCCACCATCGCCACCTTTTAAAGCGCGAGCAGAAGGATAGCTGTCTCATGGGTTTGCCGAGCCATTCCTCAAAACCCTCTTTTCAGTTTCCTGCCATAAATTTTTAACCTGATCCATTAATTGTAAGGTAATTACACTGTCTCCGAACACCTAGAGCCACAGAACGTATTAAATTAAAGCGGCACGCACTGTAGGCGCTGGGGTTTTGAGTATTTATTAAGAAGATTTGGATTAATTATACAAGAAGGAGGCAGATGGAGTGAAATGAGGAATATCCATCGAGGAGCATCCATCGAGGTCTTTCTTCCACGTGCATCGAGAACGTCGAACATGGAAGAAAGACCTCGATGGATGCTGAAAGGCTGTGACGTTCTGAGGTGGTTGTAACTGGAAGATTGGAGCAGGACCTTCAGGATGCTTCCATTGTGTCCATTGTGTTAGTACATAGAGAGCGAGAGTGATTGGAGTGTTCTGAAGGCATTGAAGATGTCAGGTGTTTCTGACAGGGTGCTCATGTGTTCCTATGGTTGCAGTGAGGAGAGCAGACAGGTCGATGACAGGGGTGGCTCACCCCCAGGGCTCTTCCTGTCCTCAGATACAATTAGCCAACTTTCCTGTATTACCTCACATTAAATTTTCATCAGTCTGAATAATGTTGTGGAAGTGAAGCAACGGGAAGACCTGGCACCTTGATGAATCGTCTCCACTGGAATAAAATGTAGTTTCGAGTTTACACACTCTGGGGTTTTTTTTTTACCTCAGAAAGTTAAGAGAGAAGTAGGAATGTGGAGCCACAGAAAGCACGATATTGTAATCTTTTCACTTTCGGTCCTGTGCATTTGTGCAATGTGCAAGGTTATACATCACTGAGAACTTTAAATATACTGTCATTTTGTACACAGAAAGACGTTTTTAGGATACGAATCCCTTCTGAAGTCAAACCGATCACACCGTTTCACACTGACGCTGGGATTATTCGCACAGAGTTCAGTCCTTTTCACTGTGTCGTTAAATCATTTAGGGCTTATTGAGCAAAAAAACAACAACAACAACAAAAACATGCTCTTTCCTTTTCATGATCCTGGTGGTGATTCTGCCCACAAGACAACCTTCAATTTCCATTTTATTCCATGATTATCCTTTGAATTGTTTTAGACAAGGTCCAGCGATCCCATGTATAGATTTTCTGTTTAAACATGTAGTCTGTGTGACGTTAGCTGAGAGATGTTCCGGTCTTGATAAATCCCTGTTTCCCGTGTTTACTCTGGGTTAGGGCCGTCACAGATTGTGATGCAACTCGACAGAAATTTCTTGTTTATCTGGGTGTGCCGAGGCAGCCTTGGTCATGGAGGCGTCCGATATATAGTGCCGACTACGGTTCAGTGCAGCGTGTGAGATCTAGACACATTCTGACCTTATGGTTAAACTGATCCAGATTATGGAAGATGGGGTTTATTTTAGAGATCACTGGATGAGGCTCCCGAGGAGGGAAAGGGAAAGACCCTTTGGAGAAGCTGGCATTATGGAAAATATATCCGGAGAATGTGGGAAGAGTGGATAGAGATTCAGTGAATTTCAGTGTATCAGAATCTCTTTGTATTTTTATATGTTGGAGTTTGTCAGAAATTCGGTCTGAGATTCTCGTGAAATAAATTTTGATATTTCAGGTGAACACCTTAGTAAGAACTTGTTATCCATACCTCCTCGTCCACACGCTCAACACCATCCATATCATCCACAGCATCAGCATTGCATTCTAGTTACACAGAACAGTTAGTGTCTGGTCTATAATCGTTAACTAATCTTCCGTCTCTTGTCCTTTCTTCTCTCTCTGCAGTGGTCTGTGTCGTCTCAGCACCCTGGCTAAAGGATCCTTTCTGGCCTTTCTGGTTCCTTCACCTCAGCCATTCTCCCAGCGCTCTTTGGGTAAGTTCTTGCACTGGTTCCACTTTTAACCCATATACTGAGAACTCTTCAGGAACCAATCCTGGTGGACTGTGTACAGTGAATAGAAATAAAGGAGAAGAGAAAAAGAGATCCATGTTCCAGAACATCTGGTGAGGCTGGTAGCTGAGGCCACATGCCTCCCAGATGCAGAAGGGCATTACTGCTGATTATGTCTGATGTCTGATTTACTGCTGCAGATAAGAAAAAAAAACACCTGCATTGGTGGAATTGATTTAAAATGTTTTATGGGTTCGGGTAATAAAAAAAAAAAGAAAAAAAAGAAAAGACAGTATGCACCTCCTCTTTTGGGAATTTAGAGCCTGAGCTGCAACGAGGGTGTATTTTTATTCTGCTCCTTCTCTAGAAAAGCATCAGCCACCAGACTGTTTGCTCACCAGACCTAGAGCTGTTAACCTTGAACAGTGACTACAGCTATTTATTTAGTCTGCTCCGGGTTACAAGAGCTACTATGTCGGCAGACGCAAAAACTCTTTCTCTTGAAAGATTGGACTCAATGTTTTTTTTTTTGCTTTTTCCTAGTGGAAAACCTAGAGATATGTCTGAGATATGGCTTGTTTTAGTGAAGTGGTGAAGTTACCTGTGTGTTTCCACAACCCACAACCTTATGTTTGCTCAGAGAGAATTGTGTGTGTGTGTGTGTGTGTGTTATATTCAAGGTTGGTACATCTTTACATATTTTCTACCTTCAGGCTGTGTTGCATTAAAACGTTTATTTATAAATCAGCAGGAGAATTTAAATAAAAGCAAGAAATTGATGTCATTTCAATGAAGCAAAGTGTTTTAAAGAGATCCAGGGAGAAAACGCTGTCTTTAGTCACTGCCTGCTACAGCTGCTTCCTGACATTTCTGCAAAATGTTGTGGAAAATTTAATGAAGGCTAGCTGGTTTCAATGGTTTCAGTCGTACCCAGTGGAAAATCTTACCATATACAATTAAGACCAACATGAAGCCTCACGTTTTCCTGCTTACTTTTGTTTTGTTTTGTTTTTGTTTTTTTCCCTCTTGTGGGACGAAGGGCCGTGCTTCATCCGGGCCAAACGTATCCTACAGCTGAACGCTGTAAAACACGGTCAAGTAACCTCACAACCTTGGGTGTTTTTGTGCCGGTTTCAGTCGGGTAAATTAGCAAGAACACCGGTGCAGTCTGTTTCGGCTAGTTCTGAATAGAACAAAATAATAACTAACAGGTTTTATAAAATTTCAGACTTTTTATTCCTGCGTACACAGTGCTGTGGACTTGAGTGACAAATTTGCTGACTTTCGACTCGACTTTGACTTTTCTCGCTGACTCGTGACTTCACTCGGACTCGAACCCTTTGACTTGGGAATACGATACGTTTTCAAAACCCGAACAATCAAAATTCTACGTTTGAAAGTGTTCAGTGAATCAACTGTTGTTTTTTTTCCCAACAAAAGATATTTACGGCAAATCGGCACCGATCTTCATTGATCTTCAGGCTCATGGCAGAAACACTTTACATCCAAAGATTGTGTCGTTTGCAATAACAGAAGGTCTGAAGCAGGTTCAAAAACGTCCAACCTTCTGTAGATCTTTAGACGGAGAGAGATTAGCAAAAAGATTTTACGTTTCGCCGCACCTCAGGTGAAAGTGAGTTCTTCTCTCAAATGCTCAGGAGTTAGTCTGGAAAGTAATAAACACCAATTTTCCCAATTGAACCACATTAAAAACTAAAGTCAAGGGCATGAAATATATATATATATATAAGATATATAAGATGCACACTGTGTGTTGTTTTTAGAAAGCTTGTAAGAAAGGTTTTGTAGATGAAAACTGAAGTTGTGCACCAAGGCTGGGGCCGGGCAGGGCACGTTGAAGGAATCGTGCGATCAGGAGGGGTTTATTTGCTTTTATTTGCATATGAACACAAGTGACACTTCCCATAATCCATGTGACCATCAACACTACAAGGAAGGTTAAGAACAGACACCGAGGACTGCAATAACCTCCGGACTCCATGAAAAGGAGCGTAACTTTCGTTTTAGTGAGAAATAACTAACGTGAGCTTGTACGTGTGGTTGAGAAATGTGACAGAGCATTTTAGAGTGAAGAGAGAAGTGTAGCTGCCGTTAATAAAAATAATCCTCATCCATACAGTTTTAATGACAGGTTAGAGGATTGCATCATCTCGTTATTTGGGTTTTTTTTTCCTCCACATGGGTTTTCAGGCGTCTTTTGAGAGCAAATGCCCATCATTTGCCTAAATGTGAGCCTGTTGATGCCCTCTTTTTCCGGCACATTCACTGGCTCCCTCCTGCCTCCTTCTCGTGCCTGGCATTGCAGCTGGAGGATAATTGTGTATTCGACCAAATGTCTTGAAGGGCTGTGCAGTGCTGCGAATCCGGCTGACATTGCTCCCAGCCCACTCTGACCAAACGTTGTGTAACTCTCCCCCTTTCATAACACAATTCATCAACAACATAACTCTGCATGTTATTCATGCCTTCCCCTCCCACACAGGAACTGTCACCCACGCTCCTCACCCCATCTTGAGATGACTGTGGATGCTTCCCACGCATACTTTCTCTCCCTAGCACTCATACACACACACACACACACACACACACACAAGGATACAAAAACGCTAATAGGCACATGTACACCCAAACACACATTCGAGCTCTCCTGGCCGTGGCGTTAAAAATACCTCATCTTATTTAATTGCTTCCTTTCTGCTCCACATATCTCACTGAGAGTTCTTTCTTTCTCTCTCTCTCTTTTTTTTTCTCAGTCTGCTTCTTTGTGGCAAAGGAAATAAAACTGTGAGTTTTTTTTTTTTTTATCTTTCCTCCACTCTGCTTCCAGTAAGCTTGCCTGTGCCTGTGTGGGGACCTGGAATGTGCAGTATAATATAAATCTGTTTTTTGACACTGCAGAGGTTTGTAACTTCCATCAGCTGACCATCTGGATTTGATTTAAGCTGGCTTTCCCTATCTGTGTTGGTCCTCTGCCCTCCCCTGATGCATGCCATGCCTAGCCAAGGGATCAGTTTGTGCTTCATCTTGCTGCTTCTAATGAGGAGTCAGCAGGACACTCCAGGTGGCTGACTTTTTGGTACACACTTAGGGTGATAGATCCCACAGACCTGCTAACACAGTCCAAAAACACAGTGTGGAAAGTGCTGGGTGAGGAAAAACACAGCTTTTGTGTTGTAAGGAGACAGAACAATAGGCAAAAAAGGAAAGTAATGCTGTGTGTGTGTGTGTGTGTGTGTGTGTGTGTGACAGGATTGAAGGTGTCATGAGAATATTATTAGCAGGTTGTTGTCTAATAGATTTCTCGGAGAAACTTCCTGAGCTGCGACGTCTTTCCATTGCTCAGTGGAGAAAAGGGAATTTTCAAGGAAAGGCTGTAGTTAACAAGCTTGTCTCTGTAGAAGGGGATTAATAATGTGTACCAATTTAAATAAATCAGTATGAGGAGCTCTCAGAAAGAGTTTTCTTTTTATGGAAAAATCTGGAATCTTCTCCTGTCGAGGATAAAAAGTCACACACAAACAAAACAATAAAAATCTGGGTCCTACAAGAATTCGTTCCTCATCGATCGGAGACTTAGCTCAATAATTCTGTCATTTGGATAATAACCGGAGGTTAAATAAAGCCTCTCTGCCTGCTCTGATAGCATGGTACCTTCTCGGTATCATGGGCAGGAAGTCGTCTTTGCAGCAGAGAAAGAAAAGATGCTGCTGTCATGTGGATCATTCGCACTGGATCATCAGTAACATCGTCCTCCTCTGTAGAGCGCGTTGCGTGTCCAAACCTCCTTTGACCTCCAGACCTACTTAAAGCCAAGAAGTGAGGTATTGTTATCTTGCTCTATCTAGTTATCTAGTTCTAGTTCTGTCAGTGCCAAACACACCTCTGAGCTGCAAAACTATACTTTAGAGCTTGGCTTGCTGAAGTGCAGAACAGCAATTACAGGACATGACTTAATTCTTAAAGAATATCTGATCTGCTTTTGTCTGTGTGTGTTTCCACTTACTCATTCTTTTCTGAAGTCATTTTTTTCGTGTCAGCGTGTATATCCTGCTCACAGACTCATGTGTACCAGTGTATTTTTCTCCAAGCGTTTGTACAACCCAGTTTCTGCTAGCTATTTTTTCCGTTATGAATTACGTTGACGGCGAGGAAGAAGATAAGGAAATGTTTTCTACTGCAGGATGATAGCAGAAGTAGCTCTGTGTTGCTTTTGTGTAATCACTGTCCTTTAGCCTGATGTGAAGTGTAGAAAAGCAGCAGAGATCTTAAACTGTGTGGGGGGAAAAAAAACATAAGAAATGATACCTGAGAGGATATTATGTAGGAGATATATTTGGATCTGGGTTGCGTTGCTGCCTTATGGCTCCTGTGTCCTGGGTTTGATCCTTTTTGGGAGTTTGTGTTACTGCCTCACTTTGCGTGGGTGTCCTCTAAGTTCTCTGGTTTCCTCCCACTGCTCAAAAACATGCATGTAATGGATTTGTTATGCTACGTAAAGGTTACACCTCTAGTGTATGCATATGTGTGTGTGTGGGTGGGTGTGTGTGTGGGTGGGTGTGTATATATTCATGTATTTATGACGCAAAGTGATGAATGAATGAATGAATGTTTTAAATGATGGTGACTAATTAGTCAATTTATGTGTACTATTTTAAAAGCATTTTACATTTTAACTTCTACATGTACATGTATATCACTCTCATATTTCTCATTAAAAAAGCTGTACGTTGCTAAAACATGACTACACAATGCCGCTATAGAGCAAATCCAGACCAGAAACCCATGAGCCGCTGCTGTTTGTGGGTTTAAACTCATGATTCTTGGTTTGTGAGCACATATTTTCCTGTGTCAGGGATGGAAGAAACTGAAAACAAAACAAACAATAAGTTAAAGTTTCAGGTACTATAAAAACCACTGGCTTTTCTGGTGCGCTATTTTTAGCACTCACACCAGCCCGCAGACTTTGGTCTCACATAGTTTCCTCACTATTTCACATGCAGCGCTGAGAGAAGAAAAAAATTACATTGAACATGTTCGGCATCATGCTATGGCAAACGCTGACTGCTGTGTTTTGTAACTCAAGACTTTATAGTAGAGTGTAATACAGAATCATTTCTTTCCAAAGGTCTTACAGTTTTTACTTTTAAGTATTGATTCAGCACTAAGCAGAAGAAAAACAGCAGAGAAATAAAGAGAACATGGCATCTACATAGTTCTGCCTTTAGACACCCACACACATCTGACATTAACGTCACTTGTGTTCCATAGCCTATTTTTAGACATTGGTGTCTTTTTAGAAAATAAGTGGGCATGGTTGGTAATGGTGAATTGAGAAAGGGTGGCAGCTTCTGTGTTCCTTTTCATTGAAAAGATTTAGCATGCTGGTAAGAATAACAAGCTCTTACAGCTCTTACATTCAGTATATTCACTGAACTAAACTATATCCAACATATTGTTTGTGTTTAGCAAGAATAATTTTGTTTCTCTTGTTATCTTTTGTAGATGAACTAAGGAAGACTTGAAGAAAACAGAAGTCAATGTGGACAATGTGGATGAAACTAAAATATTTAATGAATATTTCCATGCCAAAGGAGTAATTGATGGAAAAAAGTTTGGCTGCTGGTTAGAAAAAGGCATTTTTAAAAATCTGGATCGATTCAGAAAATGGAAATGGAGGACCTTTTGTTTCAGTGTCATTGTTAGTAATTCACCTGGCATGATAATATATTTGAATGTGGTTTAATCAACTGTACCTTGAGAAAGCCAACGGAAATACTGAATAATGGAGCCACATGGATCAGCTGCTGGACAAAAGTGCAGCAAAGAACCACGTGAGAAAAACTCTTTACAAAGAAAGTGGGTCTCTGAGCCCTGTGCTGGTACAAAAGAAAGCACTTATGCAGAAAGTTTGCAAAGCGGTATGAGTGGGACGGTTATTGCAGCTTCTGGAAAGCTGCTCTTAAGTGCAGAGTCTCAGTCATCTGCAGAAAGTCAGTTCTTTCCTAGGTCTTATTCCTATCAGCTACAGCATTCATACCCACAGCAGCCCATGCAGAAGCCTTTCCTCAGCGGTACAAAGTCACAACCTGGTTTGGAGCCCCATGCTTGGCCTTTTCCAGGCAAATTGCAGTCTCTGCCACAAGACGATATGTTTTCTGTGCATTCACGTTCTCATGGAGCTTTCCCTCGTCAGAAGTCACCAAGTTTACCTAGTGCTTTTTGCCAGTATTCACAGTCAGGCTCTGAGCAAAAAGAGGAAGGACATAAGAAGGAACAGAAACCCAAGAAGCCAGGCAAGTACATTTGCCAGTACTGTGGAAGGGCATGTGCTAAGCCAAGTGTGCTCAAAAAACACATACGATCACACACAGGGGAACGACCCTATCCATGTGAGCCCTGTGGCTTTTCATTCAAAACCAAGAGCAATTTATATAAGCATAGAAAGTCTCATGCACATGCTATTAAAGCAGGACTTGTTCCCTTCTCCGAGCTGACGACTCGCACAGATATTGATCAAGCATCTTCTGTTGGTGAAACCGAGGTACAGTCTGATGCCGATCAGAGTACTGACACTGATGAAGAAAATGCAGAAGGAGCCACATACCCGGAAAAAAGTAGCTCCATACCACAGATATCATTTGACTCTGACAAAAGCACTTTAGATAAAGGAGGTGAGCCAGCATATGCAGACTCAGCAGAAGAGATGGCCATGACATCTATGAAAGTGCCTATTTTAATTGTTCCTAAACAGGGGCTTACATCAACAACCATAGAGTGTACACCATTCACAGAAATTAGGGGATCCAATATGCGAGGTATGGTCCAGGGAGAGGACTCACATACTGTCAAACAGAGACTTGCTTTAAGACTCACTGATAAGAAAGGCCAAGACTCAGAGCAGTCTCTGAATCTGTTGAGTCCACACAGTAAAGGAAGCACAGATTCTGGCTATTTCTCTCGTTCGGAGAGTGCTGAACAGCAGATTAGTCCACCCAACACCAATGCAAAGACATATGAAGAGATTATGTTTGGAAGATCTTGGTATTACAGACCCATCTCCAGATCTAGACATCCAATTACAATTGGGATGGCTGCTACTGCTAGTCCTGACCCGCAAAACAAATCTGCCATGATAGAAATGGACATGGGAAAGATATCAGAGGATTGCATATTTTTCAGAGAAACTTTTCCTGAATCACAAATGGTTACAGCAGGTGAGCCAAAGCAGTATCCACGAGGCTCTCTCCTAGAAGCTCCTTCTGATACAGGCCCACTTTTAAGAAGTAACTCAATGCCAACACCATCCCCTACCAATCTTAATGTTCCATCAGCTCTGAGAGTCAGTCAATCCTTTGATGAAATGATGTCTCCTGATGATGTATTTTATCCAGGGGCTGCTGGTCTGAGGAGGCTCAGGAGACAGGCTGCTTTTGAGCATGGGGAATCTGACAACTATGGCAAGATAGGAGGTCCATTCTCGACAATAAGGATGGGGGACAGAGAACAGATGATGTCTGAGTTCAAAGGCTCAGGATCAGAACTTGCTTGTCCTGACATGCGCAGAATGGTCGGAGTGTCAGAGATGACCACAAGAAAACGTCGTAAAGAAAAGAGTGTTGGTGATGAGGAGGATTGCCCTGGGCAATATGACGACATGAAAAATGTCTCTCTTGAATCATCTGGGGAGTATGATCTAAAACAAGGAGTTCCAGAAACTTCAGTGGCAACCCACACAAGTAGAGGATCTATGTATAGTGGTTATAGCTCATTGGACAGTTTTGATAAGGTCAGTGGTATGTGTCCAGAGGACATTGTGCTTGTTCAGGATACAGACCGAAAGGCTGCTGTCAACGTAATATCTGTTATTCAACATACTAATTTGCTTAGCAGGCCAAACTCATTTGAAAAGACTGAGTCAATTGAACATCAATCTTATCAGCCAGAAAAGCCTGTTGGCCAACTCTCTGAACAGTCTGACCATGAGAACATTGATGATGTGCAGAGCCCTGACTCTATTCTTAGGTCTGAGAGCATGGACCATCAGCAAAGTGACAATGAATTAGCATCTGTTTCATCTAGTCAGCAATATCATATGCCCCACAAACTCGTACGGCAGCCCAACATTCAGGTCCCTGAAATTAGAGTCACTGAAGAACCAGATAAACCAGAAAAAGAACCAGAGGTGCCAACTAAAGAACCAGAGAAGCATGTGGAGGAATTTCAGTGGCCACAGAGGAGTGAAACTTTGTCCCAACTCCCAGCAGAAAAATTGCCCCCAAAGAAAAAACGTCTGCGTCTTGCAGACATAGAGCACTCATCTGGAGAGTCAAGCTTTGAGTCTACCTGTACCAGTCTGTCAAGGAGCCCAAGTCAAGAGAGCAACCTGTCCTCAAGCTTTTCAATGTCATTTGATAGAGAGGAAAACATGAAATCAGTGTCACCAACTAAGCAAGATGATTTCAGCAAACAATCAGAATTTTTAACTGTACCAGGGAGTGGTCATTCTCTGTCAATACCAGGCCATCAAAAGGAGATGCGTCGCTCCTCATCAGAACAGTCACCGAGTGGTTTACCTATTGAGGTGCCAGAAATTCGTAGCAAATCATTTGATTATGGAAGTCTGTCAACCAATTCAAGACAAGGGGAATTATATGCCAGTGCATCATCAATGAAGGAACGTAGACGTGGATATCTTGTTAGACAGGCATCTCTAAGTGTCTATCCTGAAGTTGTTCCTCAAGAGCAATGTTCCGAGGTAAACATTAAACAAGAGCTTTCTGACCCCCATGCTTTACCTTCTTCATGGCAAGGATCTCCATCCCTAACAGCTTCACCCCACCATGTCGCTGGAAGTGATCTAGCAAGGCAAAAAAGAGGGTCATATCACTTGCTACAGCAGAGCATCAGTGAAGACAGCCAATCAGACGACATGCAAAAATCACCACGCTTGCCAGGCCAACTGTCAACCGACAGCGAGGCTTCAGTACATGAGCACATGGGCCAGGATGTAATGCAGCACCCCTCACACCCAAGTAGCTTATCGTCACCATTTTTTCCAACAGTGGTCTGGTATACCGACCCAACACGACCCAGGCAGCACCAAGGCATCCATCAGATGCAGAAATTACATATCCGACCACCAAACCCACTATCTAATCTACAGAAATCCCACCAACCTCTTCATCAAATACAGGTGCATAATGAATCAAATACTGATGGGGCAAGTCAAAGTTATCCATATGTCTCAAGAGCTTCTCCACAAACTATTGGCAATTCATCAAAAATGCCAAAAGTTCAGCCAGGCTTTACTCAAACTGTAGGTTCACAGTCATCTCTTCCTGGAATGCTAGTTCCTGTTAGAATTCAAACAAATGTGCCATCATATGGTAGTGTTATGTACACAAGTGTTTCACAAATTCTTTCTACTCATGCTCAGAGCACTACTTCGTTCAGATTAATAGGTTCAGATAGTACATCTACTAGTTCACTTACAGCTATATCTTCAAAACACCCAATTGGGTTCAGTTTATCCAAAATATTAGGTCATTCAGAAGGCTCTTTGCAGTATCCACTTTGGAAAGTTCCTGAACCATTACCTGGACGGCTGAACACTGGCATACCACTGTCCTTGACATCAGGAACTATTTCAACTACAGATGCCTCCGCTAGTATTGGAGGAAGTAAGAGAATGCTGTCACCAGCCAGTAGTCTTGAGCTTTTTATTGGAACCAAGCAACAAAAACGAATTAAAGAGGAAAAGATGTATGGTCAAATAGTGAAAGAACTAAGTGCTGTTGAGCTAAGTAATTCAAGGGTACCAAATGATGGTGACGCATCACCACAGCCTGATGTTTTAAAGAGAGATGATTTAGGAGATGATTTGGAGAGAATGTCCTCATCCCCACCAGCTAATTACCCATCATCTATATTCTCTTCTGCATCTGATGTGCCACACAAGGAAAGCTTTACTCCACCTCTACAAATTGTGATGAACAATGCTAAGAGAGCAGAGTCCCCAGAGGAGCTTGATGTAGACAAACCCACTCCAGAGGCCACCTCAGGGACTGAATCAATGATCTCTTCAAGTGACACTCAGGATGAACTGAAGCAGACCAAGATCCCAGTAAACATGTTGGTGCAACTTCCTGCCAGCCAGGGTGGTACTGTATGTGGGAGCACTCTCCTGCTTACTGACTTAGCAGATGTTGATCAGTTCTTTCAGTTTCCTAGTCTACGTACAACAACAAGTGTTAGTTGGTGCTACCTAAATTACACCAAGCCAAACTATTCTCAGACAACTCCCTTAACCTCTGTTTATGGCTCTTGGTGCGTCAGCTCCTATAACCCAAACCCACTCAGCCTCAGTACCAAGGCAACCCTGGCATTACTCTGCTCTAAACAGAGGAGGAACACAGAAACTTATACAATGGCTGCTATGTATCAGCCGGGGACTGGAAAACTTGTCTCATCCCTGTTGTGGAAGCAGAAGTTTGAGCAGGTAAGGAATTACAGAAGCTTGGTATTAAATACATGTCAAAACAGCTCATTAAATTTAAATGAAATTATAACTCCACATATTTGCGTATTGAGAATAAACCTTTGTAGTTTTTATTATTTATATAATCATTTTTTTTTATGTTTAGAAATTGAAACACTCTATGTAATGATTTTTTTTTGGGTTCACATGTATAGATGAAGCCAGAGCTCATGAAGCTGGATATTGGCAAGTTGGGAAAGAAAATTAAAGGGGTGATCTCAAGGGACAGAGTGAAAGAGGACCATGGAGAGAAGGAGACTTCATCAAAGCAGGCAGAACCCACACGCATTAAAATCTTTGAAGGAGGGTATGTTCAGATTTCTGTCATCATTGTTTATGTGCATATCCAACCGCAAGTTCTTGGATTTTGTTTGGCTCTTTTAAGTCTAGTTAAATATTAATCTGTTTGTGACACAAAAATTCCAGTTTTTAGATGGAATTTCTATAAACAACTAGTACTGAATACATTCAATATTGTCAGAAGATGAACCGAATAACTTGGATCGGAACCCTAGATTTGTAACCTCGTCTATTAGCATTGTGACATGAAAAACTAAAAGCTTATGTTCAGGTTTCTCAATATTCACTTTATGTACATGACAAACAAAACAAAATCTAAATATGCAAACTTATGTTAAATTCAGGTACAAATCCAATGAGGACTATGTTTACGTGCGGGGCCGAGGTCGGGGAAAATACATCTGTGAAGAGTGTGGTATCCGCTGTAAAAAGCCAAGCATGCTGAAGAAACACATTCGCACGCACACTGACGTTAGGCCATATGTCTGCAAGTTCTGCAACTTTGCTTTTAAAACAAAAGGTAGGTTTTCCCCTCTGTGTGTTGTGAACTCCTTGTTGTTGTCCAGATATATTGAAAAAAGATCATTTGAAAAAAGACAGGAATTACAGCAAAATTGAATTTAATTTGAGACAGCATTACAGATATTTTCTGTGCCACAGAAAAAGCCTAGAAAATGTTGGCACTATTGACTGAAAGGCCAGCCATATCTTTGCCAAGTCTTTAAAATTCTTTTACATTTTTTAAGGAAACCTTACAAAACACATGAAGTCAAAAGCCCACATGAAGAAATGCTTGGAGCTTGGGGTGTCAGTGACGTGTATAGATGACGTGGAGGGAGCTGGTATGCAAGAGTCTTTATTTTGATAAAGGCCAATATTTTGATGCATATTGAGTTAAGTATTGCCCGGATTCTTCTGAAATGGTATGCCTTTTTGTTTCTTCTTCAGATACTGCTGAGGAGATCCAACGAGACACTGGAAAGATTGGCATGTTAGAAATCATGGCAGAGCACCAATTTTCAGATGCTGATGATTCAGATGGGGCTGAGGAAGATGGTGATGAGGTGGATGAGGATGAAGAAGAAGATGATGATTATGATGGTGATTCAACACCAAAGACACCCTCTCGAAGCACAAGCCCACAACCCTATGTCATCTCCTCACATTCTGTCACTGCAGTTGCTGCATCCCATGACACTGTCCCTGATCCATTAGGCTCAGCCCCCAAGCAGCCACTGTTTGGATATTATACCAGTTTGCCCACTATTCAAATTACTCAACTCATGGTGCCTGGTGAGAAGGCTAGAGAGACCCAAATGGCAGAATACCAGAAACTGCTGCAAGGAGCTTTGGGTGAAGATCCTAAAAACAGATTGGAGATGCCTAGCTCCATGGATGAAGACCCTGGCTTGTCTCCAGAGCATAGCTCGTCTTCTTTTGAACTCTCTCCTTCTCGTCTGTCCTCGCCTAGCTGTGACTCTTCACCTCTTCGAGAGCCCTCACCCAGTTGTAGGTACTTGTCTCCAAAACGGGACCTCTCCCCACGGGGTCGTTTGTCACCAAGAAGGGAGGCATCCCCCCTCAGACCTCTATCCCCCAGGAGAGATATCTATAGAAAGGATCTCTCGCCAAGGAGAGACATATCCCCCAGAGGCCTCCTTTCACCTGGCTCCCATGCAGGGAGTCCAGTGTCATCTGCAAGAGACCTCTCTTGCAGACGTGAGCTGTCTCCCAGAGGCCGCTACAAGGGCGTACTCAGACCATTGTCTCCAAGAAGGGCACCTCACACTCATAGTGGACCTTGGACACTCAACCAGCATCCTCATAGAGAGATGTCTCAAAAGAGCAAGAGCCACTCAGAAATGAATATGGTAAGTGACTTATTTTCTGTGTTATTTTATGTCTTATCAAAGCTCCACTTGTTTTGATTGTGATAAACATGTAGATCTGTAGATATTCCATTCTACTTAAACCACCAGTGTCCAAAATCGGTGAAGAGAGGACATTTTTCAGCAAAGAAATCATAGCACATTTCTGTAAGCTAATCAGCTGTCTAATATCTTTTTAGAATCAGAGGAAGAGTTGCTATCCCCAAGGAGATAAACACAGCACAGAGGCTCCCACTGCACACCAAGGTCTTTTTAGCCATCTTCCCCTGCACTCCCAACAACAAGTTCGTACATTATTCCCTATGATTCCAATTGGTGGAATCCAAATAGTGCCAGGCCTGGCACACCCAGCTCGCCTTCCTCTCAAGACAAATACATCAGAGGAGTCCAGCGAGGCATCTTTCCACTTCTCTGAAGGTTGTGAGTCTAACAACACCCAAGGTGCAGAGGATTCCGCTCAACCACAAGAGATGGCGCAGTCCCTAAAAACTGTAAGTTCATCCCCCTCGCCTTCTTCGCAGCGGTCGAGAGATGACAGTAAAGGTCTGAGCGACAAAGAGAGTAAGCAAGAAGAAGGCATCATGACATGCACAAAGGCCATTGCTTCTTTGTGTATTGCCTCAGAGGAACCCTTAGGAAAGGTTGCTGGTTCCATCCAGCAGATCCAACAGCACACATTGTCTCATTCTCCTAACGTCCAGCAAGAGTTCAGGCACTCCAACACAGAAACTTGTATGTCTGCCACATCAAAGGCTCCTGGAGGAGGTTGTCATCCTCTTTACATTACAGGGCCTACAGAGAGGTCAACTGGCCAACAGGGCCAAATCAAGAATCCATCCAGCACAACAAACGACTGACAACAGCTGAATAACGTCAAAATAGTGGACAATACAGTACATTACACTCATACTGTATGTTTACACATACACAGTCACACTCAAATATTAGAGTGTACATGTACAGTGTAGCATGCCTTTTATAACCTGGTTTGCCGTTTTAACTATGGTTACTTTCTTATTTAAAAATGTCAGAGAATAACCTATATGTTAACTTATACCTGTATATGAGCCTGACCAAAATTGCTTATGAACTCTGTCTGGTACTCTAAAATGTACAGATCTGTGTGCCTTTTTTCATTTATGCTTATATTCTTATAAGCATATAAAACACGAAGACATGTAAATATATCAACCTTTGTGCATCAGCTTTGTATTAAATGCAGGTCGCTGTCTTTTTTGGACACCGGAGTCTAAATGATGTGAAGTATCAATATATGTACGGTTGCACTAAAACATATTTTTATATGAGTGAAATGAACTGGCTTTTGTGTACAGCATCAATTCTATAATAATATTTATTGTATCTTGTTTCATAAATTGTAAAAAAAAAAAATTTCTTAATGTTGTGGATGCCTTTGCTAAGTAAAGCATGGATTTTACAATTGCATAATAAGAAGAACAAAATATGTATACTGTAATGGCTTTCTATTAGAAATATTCATATACTTCAAGCCAAACTTGTTTTAGTGGGTTTTCTCTCTGACATGCACACATATACACACACAAACACACACACACACATATTTCTTTTACATTACACAGTTTGGTGGTTGGTAGCTTTAAGTTCTGACTGCCCCTTTCCTGTCAGCTTATTAGGCTACACACTAGTTGTGATATTGCTGCTCTCTTATGTAGAACTGTCAAGCATTAAGTGAATCAGCTTGTCGAATTTGAAAACATTCTGAAATGGTTGTGAAAAGTTAATCATGTCGCTTGGAGTATTTGTTTTATTGATTAGTATGGGAAACATTCCAACAGATGTATATATTGAATGCCCATAATCCTGTATACTCATAGTCATACATATGTTGAAGGAGTTCATCACGGGCCATGCCATCAGTCCACGCACATTTATTTATATATATATATGTATATGTATATACATATATATATATGGTTATAAGTTGGTAAACTCCAATAATAACTCTCAAAATGCACTTTATATTTCTTAAATCTTTCAGAAAGATAATCCTGTGCTATAATGCTATATCAGAAACTCATGCTATATCAAATTTTGGAAGTGGGATTCAGGCAGATTTTAAACGGTCTCTGATTACACAATTTAACTGGAGCATGGAGCCAGAGTACTCCCATGTGTAAATCTGTAATTTGTACTGTGTGTATTTGATTCATGTTATTTACTCCTTGGACATTTTTGTCAATAGTACCTGGTATTCACTGTTAAGTGTATTAATATGTTAAAAACCCAAGGTATCAAAAGCATAAATCATTGTAATGAAAGAGAAAGACATACATGATATACATAAATGGGTAACTTTGTGATGTCAGTGAAAATACATTATCATACACAATTTTGACAATAAATGACAATACAAAAATAATAATAATAATAAAAAAAAAACTTCTGGATCGTGTTTTCAAATAAATGCAACTGTGAAAACTTTGTGTGTACTTGATGCTACTGCTATAAATCTATTAATATCTATTATGCTATTTAGATTATTAATTTGAAACAGTTACATTCATAATATACATATATTTTAGAGACCCTAGTTGTTTCCTGTTAAATTTCTTTTTCTTTATGTGTAGTTCTAGGGTTCTGCCCTTATATTAAAACACACTAGTGAAAGATAATAAAATGCAAAGTAATTCATATTATTATTTTATAATAATGAGGCAGAGGTCACGCTGCTCTGCCTACATGTGAGGTTGTTGGTGAGAGGAAGTCTGTTACTATACACCTTGTGGATTGAGCAGGAAAAACAACATGTCTTACCAATATGTACACATAATTAAGTGACTTTTCCTCCAAAGTCCTCAGAGAGTTTGGAGAATCTGTACTACATTCTAAATCAACTACATTCAAATTCAATTTCATTTTACTCTGCTTGTGCTCAACTTTTACTTAGACTTTGATATGCTGAAGCTACCAAGGTCAAAGGAGGTACAGCTAGTGATCAAATACATTCGCTATTACAACAACAGATTAAAAATGTTTTCTAGTTGACAATCTGGTCTAGGTCAAGATCCATCCATTGTCATGTAAAGGGGAAGGTCTGGCAAATATACTGAAAGGCTTCTGTGAGGTAATTTGTCAATTATCATTTGTTTATAACCCCAGCCAGTTGGCTAAAATCAATGTTGTTTATTTAAAGAAATATTATGGCCATATTATTTGCTACTGACAGAGGTGGTGTGTAATTTTCGTTCAATACTGCATGAATATCTCTAATGTAACCACTAGGGGTCAGCATGGAGTTAAGTGACTATGGTAATGAAATATGAAAGGAAGAACCTTTTTAAAAGTGCAAAATGCAAACTGCTTGGTGTTCTCTTCGGTCTACATTTTTTTCAATCCCAGTCTATGGATGTATGCAATGTGTTAAGTATTGCTTGAGATGTTGTTAGGTATAATGTACATACATGGCCTCAAAATATTAGATTTTAAATCTGTGATTGTGGAAAGATACTTTGGATTACTCCTGGACTCTTAAGAGATCTGCCAGGAGTCTCTCTCAAGATCTGCACAAAGAGCCTCATTGCTCCAGGCCACCTTCATTAATCCTCTCCATAATAACTGGTGTCACCATTCCAATTTGTGGTCCAATTTCCAGCACTGACATACAAGAAGTAGTGGAAAAAATTAAACATGGCAGAAAATTTAGTATGGCAGAAATTGACATCATGGTTCATGTTTCAAATTGATATGACCCAAAGAATCAGAGTAAAGTGGAATCTGTTGGGTTGGCAGCTGAATCTATCCTCTGTCATCGTGCCAGATTAGGCTGGCCTGAATACTCCAAAAGGTAGGTTATTGTGGCATAAGCAATTGATATCATGTATTGCGCCCCCCACTGGCAAGTTTGTGTGACATGGCAACAGCTACTGGAGCTGAGAGGGACCTTTCAAGTTTACTGAAGATAGCTTTTTGTTAAACATCTCAATTGCTTGCTGAAATCTGATTGGCCCTCTGTTTGGTGATTCACAAATGGAAGTCATATTGTTTATAAATCTCAAAATCTATTTCACACTTAATGAGTTTCAATCTCTACTGACCCATTTTTCACCACTTTTTCAAAACAGGGCACAAAAAATCCTACAGGTTCACTATAATGTCTGTATGCCTCAGAATTCTCCAGATATGGGCTAAAACACAGTGCTGTGCTGTGCTGTGCTACAGTGCCACCATCAGGACAACCAGATTATTTCTTCTTGCGTAAGTCATAGACCGGCGTGAACACTACATACTGACACTGAAAACTGAGAGTTTCATGTTTATATCACTTACGGTTCTGCACAACCTTCCAAAAAAAAAAAAAGTCCAGTAGATAATCCAGTTCATTATTGTTTTTGTTGTTCCGCTAATGTTCCACATGACACAATTAATTGAACAGACAGAAACACAAATAGAAAAAGTCAAATTATTACAAGAAAGCTAATTATTGTAGCTTTGTACGAACTGTACGAAATGCATTTAAAGACAACGGGGAAAAAGTCCAGCAGCAAACACAGACAACACGGGCCATTGCCACATAGCCTAGCCCATTATTTTTATTAAATTCATAATCAAGGCTGCAAATGCCTTTTTATTGGTATTTCTCAGCGTTTTTTACATTTAGAGAGTACATTTTTAGGACAGTACGTCAATTCTAACTTTCTGCTGAACTCCATTGGCCATTTACGTTGAGTGCCCCAGTCATTAGACATATACTTGCAGATCAGCTCAATGAAGCCATAAACCAAATTTCAGCTCAAGCTGAATTAAGCAAAAATGAGAAGCAGTTCATCTGTCCCACTCTGGAGACATTATCAGAAATCACGGATTTAGAAGCCATGTGCAAATAGGTCTATTCACAAGGAAAATGTAGTCTAATAATCCAATAATGGAACAAGATGCCATGCTTTAGATAATCAATCTATGATAATAAGGATGTTTTCTATTGATGGTGGAAAGTTGGTGATGAAATCTAGAGCTATGTGTGACCAAAGTGGTCAGGGCTCAGGAAGTGAGTATGCCTTGACAACACTTTTAAACTACTTTTCTGAAGCTAGGTTTCTCCATCTAAACTCTATGTCTTAGTGTAATGAGCGCATGCGTACCTTTTGGAGGACGTTCTCGCTCATGTTTTGGGGTATGTAGGTGTTTGTAAGTAGATATTCAGACAGATCCGATCTTCATCTTGCTTGCTGGTGATATAGGTGCTACAAAACCTATGACATCATCAAGTATAATCGTGTCATAGGTTTTACTTCAGGACTTTCATGTTATTGGGAAAAAGACATCCTGACTAAAATAAAACTGAACATATGGCTTCACAACTGTGAGGTTTCATGTGTTTGTAAAGACAAATGACAGGAACTAATTGAAGAACCAAAACTTGGGGGACGATGCCCTCTGGTGGAGAAATGCTGATTTGTCAATGACCCTTAACACCAGATTTAGACTTCGCTTTCACGTAAATTTATATTTAAATTCATAAACCCACTGAGTTACAACTGTTTTGGTGTGTTTTTAGTTATTTTAGACCAACTGTGCATGAGTAAGCCTATGAGTAGTTTGCAAGATTATAAATATTATCCATATTTTTGAAAATGGGCGTGACCAGATTAAATGCTTTAGATGCGATGAGACACCCAATTATACAAAAGATTTGATTGTAAAATGGCGCTACAAACTTTACAGAATTCCACGACATCTTGTATTGGTTTATTGTTTTTAATAAGTATTTTCTTCACGGCTAAATTCCAGGACTAAAACTAATTCAGAGCTATTAAATATTTAAACGGTCATCTACAGGACATACCTGTCAGTCACACGGTCCAAGAGGTTTGATCACTTGAAAAACGAGTGGGTTAAACCAAAAAATGTCTAGATGTAAATATCAGGAAATGAAAGTTAAAATTCTCATCTATCATCTTATATTTATCTTTTGATCGCCAAACTAAAAGCATCTGCATGAAGAGGACCGTATATTGTTATTATTGTTAGCTTTTGTTTTTATTCAAACCATTTTTTTAATTTATTAATCTAATTTTGTTATGTTGTGAGTCTGTCCCTGGTTTATTATACAACTATACTATTAAAAAATTAAAAAGTGAGCAACAGACTAAAGTTGGCTGACATTATCAATTGAACAAAACCTTTATCATATGGATTTAACATTGGAACTGATAATATAAATAATAATAATTATATGTTGCTGGAAATGTAATAAAAACTAGGGTGTGATTAATGTTGTAACTAATATTTCATGTTTTTTTTTAAAGTCTGTATGTCTTTCTTGTGCAGTGAGAACTCTGATTGTATGTCTTTCTTGTGCAGAGAGAAAGTGTGGAATAAAACAAAATACTCACATCCTTTGAATAGAAATCTTTTCTTATGATATCAAACTTATCACAATTTTATCAATACCACTGGAAAAAAAAAACTGATTGCCCAGTTTAGTTTAGATTCTACTAAAAATGAAAAGAAAAATAATTCTTACAATCATTTGTCGTTAATCAGGGAGTTAAAATGAAAAACAATCCTTGTAATACAAAGACCGATACACTAAACAGCCTGATCAATTAATATTTCAGAATTGTTACATAGGCAAACTGCCAAAAAATAAAAAAATAAAATAAAACACTCAAAAATATAAACACTTGCAGGTTTTTAAAGGGTAGAAAAATAGATTTTTTTTTTTTTTTTTACATTACTGGCCAAATGTGTGCGCATTGAGTATATCGTAACACAGTTTCCCCTCTGTAGAGCCTCGGCCTGGTCCTGACTTTAGCTGCGTCCCAAATGACATACTACACTACACACTATGTACTTAAACGATGCATTTTGTACACTACTCTAGTGTTTAGTTTCTGGAGGTTAGGAGTCGCATCGTCTCAAATGGAACACTGTTTATTAAACATATTGCTATTTCAAAGCCACGTAAATGTGACCCGGCTGGTATTTAACAGAATACTTGTAAAATGCTGACAAATTCATCACACCGCGTGAGCTAATCTAACAGACACGCATCATTCTAGCTTTAGCACCACGTGGCCCCGCCCCTCTTCCGCTACTTAAGCAAAGGCGGCAAGTGTCGAGTTCATAAAGTGTTCAATATTCCACAATGGAATAAGTGAATAAACCAATTACTTGAAGTGCATTACGACTTACGCTATTAATAAATTATGGTGTATAATAGTACTTACGTATACGTGCGATTTGGGACGTAACCTTTATTTTTTATGCAAGAATCACACATTCAGGAAAGAAAACAACTCTACTGTTTGCTTGTAGTACTGTCTGAAGAGAAGCTACAAAAATCAAACGTGATTCAGGAAAAAAAACAAAAACAACCTGCTGGAATAGTTGAAATATACAACTCTATTCACTTCTACTGTATTCTGCTGTTACAGTAAAATGTCCCTATCATTAAAAGTCACATGGCGTAGGCACGTTGTATACAGTTACCCTGAAGGACAGCGTGGGAATGCTGTCAGAAGAGGTTGAGACACATAAATCATGGATAATAAACTCCCTAAACCAGAATCAACTGCATCTATGATACAGACGAAGAAGGATCATACACTGAACCTAAAAAAGTGTTAAAAACTCATTTTTATTCGACACTGAGCTGCACCACCGGCCCGTCCGGACTCCTGACTCACGTGATCAGCCAAGTGCACTCGATTACTGGCTGGACGCCTTCTGTCGCTTGCTCCAATAGTTGCTGTAAGCCTTCTGGAACATGTCTTTGCAGCTCAGCTTGGCGTTCAGGCGTGAGCATATGAGGAAGGAGCCGCCCATCTTACGGTGTAGTGAGTAGGTTTCCTCAGGAGGAGGCGTGAGCCGTTGCTTCAGCATGACGGGGATCAGACTGTGGATGCGCTCTGTGGTGCTCTGAGCGCCGAAATTGAACGGCTCATCAGAGGCGAACGCCTCACCCAGGATCATCACTGCATCCACGTGAGCGTTCTCCATCGCCTGGAGACGAGGATTAGCCTGGGTTAGACTGTGTCTGGATTTTTAATTTAGATGTTTCAAGAAAAAATGTGAATGTGGTCATCTGGGGTCATGCAAATATACAGAAGATCCAAAAAGACACCAAGGAAAACCAAAACAATAGTTACCCATATAAGTGTCACCTCCAAAATTATTGTAACAACGAGGTCAGTACTATTGGGGTGTTTTTTTTTTGTTTGTTTGTTTGTTTGTTTTAATCTACACTGAAGAAATCAAAAGATAGATCAGAATTTCTGTTTTTTTCACCAGACGAGATCATCTGTGAAGCATGGGGGTGGTAGTGTCATGGCTTGGGCTTGCGTGGCTACTTCTGGAACATTCTCCCTAATGGAGCTCATGATAGTAGCAGCAGAAGGAGCTCAGAGCATGATATCTGATCTAATTGGGAGGCACATCATGATACAGCAAGACATTGCTCTGAAACACACCGACACTCAAAAAATGGAAGGTTTTAGACTGGACATGTCAATCAGCAGACCTGAACTCAACTGTGCAGCATTTTCACCTCCTGAAGAGGAGAC
>JAOTRN010000025.1:5760762-5772030 GCA_028566695.1 Bagroides melapterus | reverse complement strand
AACTTATAGAACAAAATTTGTACTACAGATAATATGGTGCCTAAGACTTTTGCACAGTACTGTGTATATATATATATATACATATATGTTTCTATCTATATATAATCTATATCTGTACCTTATCAAAGCAATATTGGCACATAATGATTGCCTATTAATAAATACTGTTTTTCTTTGCTTCACTAGAAACCAACCTGCCCATGGATAAACAAATATACAACTCCAGAGCCAGATGGGTGATTGAGAATTCCTTTGGTATTTTGGTGGCAAGATGGCGAATTCTTGGGCAGGCATTGGAGTATTTGCCAGACAAAGCAGTGAGCATTGTCAAGGCTTGTTGTGTTTTACACAACTTCCTGGCCTACACTGATGAGGTCAACACACCTGTCAGCAGATACATCCCTGCTAATTTTACAGACTCAGACACCTCAGATTGGGAAGTGGCGCAGAATAGTGGCAGGGGACACAAATCTTTTAGCACCACTCAACCCACGTCAACTGTCAAGGGCCCGATCCACATGCAGCAATTGGTGTGCGGAATGACCTGATGGCCTTCTTTCAGTCAACCCATGGAATGGTGCCATGGCAGAACACCACAGTGTGTCATGGTCAGCTTTCTTAATAATTTGTAGTGCTATCAATAACATACAAATGGCATGCAATCCACTATTTGATATAACCATGTAAATAAAGACGTGTTCCATTATCCAAGTCACCGTTGTTATTTATTGGCAGTAAACTGTGGAATACAAGGTGCAAAGATCAGGAACGATTTATTTTGAGAGTAGTATGTGCAAAGATATGTAAAAATACAGATTTGTAAACTTTACTGAAATGTGCAAACAGGTTAAATATAAGTATATAAACACTTTTCTTACATGCAAACACTGCGAATATAAAATATCAACAAAAAAAAAAATACTGATACTGTGCAATGTTTTATGGTGCTATTGTGTTTAATTATAGTAGGGGGAACATGCATACAAAAAATAAAACAATGACACTCAAGAAGACTACTGAATGATGTAACGAGGTTTAAGCAAAAGTGAACCAAGTATAAAATGGATGATGCTGAATTGTGTATAACAACATAAAACATCAACAATACAACAAAATTATTAAACAATATTTTGCACTTGTTGCATTTTTTTGCATGCTTTTTTTATCCACTGAAAGTATTATTAATTATTTACTCAGAGAAATTCGTTGTATCGCGAAAGGATCGATATCTCTCCCTCGGTAAATGTGAAGTGAAGGGGGCGTGTTTAAAAACACGTACGGAATAGACCAAACTAATTAATAGGGATTAATAGGGAATATATTTGCATGCACACAAACACACGCGCTTTGTCGGCGGCGCCCGTGCGATTAACGCACTCATCCATCTGCCTGGAAAAGAGATGCAATATTATGGTTTCCGATATTTTTAAGTATATTTGCGTACTGACTGGGCCGGCCCACCTTGGCCAGCGGCCCACCGGGAAAACTCCCGGTGCTCCAGATGGCCAGTCTGCCACTGTTTACAGATACAGACCATGAGTGTATAAAATGTAATCAGAAATTGTTACTGTAATTACAGTATTTTATTTTATTATCTAATCATTTTAATTGGTTCTTTCACTTATCTGAATTATTATTTTTTTTATTCAGCATGTTGCAGGACTTACTATGAGACATACTCTTTGTCTCAGCCAGGAAAGTCCCAGCTAATAGATTCCATTAAGGCAGGGTTAGGCTAAAAACCGACAAAGGAAAAGACGAGTGAGTGTAGAAATTCATCTATGTATTAAGTTCGGTACATCTCTGGGTGTTTTTACCACCTCACAGGAACCCACAATTTTCAGAGCTTTGCCAGCAGCTTCAACGCAGACTGGAGGTGGATATCCGCTACACTCGTTTTTAGAACTCTAACATACTGGGGCATGTGTTTATTTTAGTATTGCTTTTAATTTAATTGCACCTTTTATACTTGCACATTTGTTATTTTTATTTTTTCATATGTTCCGTTTTTCCCTTATTCTTACTTTGCTTTTTGTATTTATTAGTGTTTAGTTTAATCTTAATAAAAAATTTCTGAATCAATTCTGTTCTCATTTTTTTAAGGTTGTGGGGGATGTATAGTACAGTGGGGGTGTGTGGATAGGGTCTATCTACATACCTGCCCAATAACCAATCAAGCCACTAAGCTATGAGGGCTTGGATTGGAATAAATAAATAGTGTAAAATAAATAATATTAACAAGAAAGGGACTGGGTAATGTCCCACTAGGGTGTTGGACGACCAATCATTGTTGAGATAAAAGACTAATAGGGAACAGCAGAGTTGAGCAAAGGTGTAAAATGCAAATTGGTCTTGAGGTGTGAATGTCTCCTGACAAAATCTTTGAGTGGATTACTTGCCATGGCAACAAATGGCTGTACCATGGTAGAATACCTCAGCAAGATACATCCGAACGGGTATCATTCTGGAAGTATCCTAGCTTGGTGGAATTTGATGTATACAGTCAGTGGTACTTGTAGATACAGGAGTTTCCTGGTACAGATATACCTCTTTTCATGCAGTGTATGAGACTGTGTACTCTCTCGGTTCCCCCCACCAAGGGGCGCTGACTTTCTGTGAAACATCACCGAGACTTTTTCCACCAAGAGTTTTTCAGTTGACTAATAAAGGGCCGTAGATGGCGTGTTTCAAACTCCCAGAGAAGCCACGTGCTCTTTTGAATTACTCTATGAAACATTACCTGTAGCAAAAACCGCTGGTCACGTGCTGCTCGTTTCTATTCTGCTGTTTGTTTGTTTGTCTGTTTTATTGCATCATTTCTCTCTTTACACTTCCTGTGAATCCTCCTGTACATTATTTGAACAGGGTTCAGAGGCACACGCCTATACCAAACATCATCACATTAAAAAGAAAAGACAGACTCACTGTTCCAGGATATACCGTGCAGATTTATTGTGAATGTTGTGCACTGTCCACAATATTCTCCTTCTCATTTAAACCACTTGGCCTGACAAATTTTCATATAAGGGCTGAAATTTGTTTAGTCAGGGAGACAGAAAACCATGAGAGAATCACCATGACCAATCTAGCAGCTGTAAGAGATCCTCGTATTTGTAAAATGTCAATTTGTGGTATAATCTATATCAGTGTACGCTCTTAAACTAATGAGTATGACTGCTACTAACGAGTAAGTCTGTTGTCTGTAACAAACAACACACAAAGAATCAGTAAATCATATGAATACACCAACGTTATGGTTTATGGTATATTTATCTTTGTGCAAAAATAACATTTGTCTTGTTCAAGGAAATTCTTGTTGAGCTATTTATTAGCACTTTAATAAAAAAAAAAAAAGGTTGGGTTTTTGTTTAGGGTTTTTTTTTTTGTTTGAACTTTGGCCTGCACCCTGGGTCATGACATGGAACATTAATTTTCATACAATACCATCCAGTCAGTCTAATTCAAAGCAGACTGACCACTATAGCACAGCATTTTCCATTCATTTCACTGCTCTACGTGACTAGTCTCATATTTCCTTCATGCCCTCAGTCTTCTCTGTACTGGGATTTGTGTGCAGGATTCATTTATTTGACAATCGGGGGAAAATGGAAAAATGCAAATGTATGTTTTTAAGAAACAAACTGTAGTTCTGATGAACAGAAATAAACATGCCGACAAAAGTACAAGATTACAAAAAAAAGCAGAACAAATAAATAATATACATCATAATATTTCATCTTATTATTATATTATGCATTATTAATATTATTATAATATAGCAGTTCTGTCTCTGAGCTCTGAGTAAGTTATGACACCTCTTGTTGAACGGGAAGTAATTTCAAAAAGGTTAAACTTGGAAACAAGGACAATATTCAGCTTGAACAGAAGCTTTGCAAGACAATGGATTACTTCAGGATTCCTTTTTGGAAACTTATAAAGATACCCAAAACTTCATGACAACT
The DNA here is from genome assembly GCA_028566695.1 of Bagroides melapterus. Classification (NCBI taxonomy): domain Eukaryota; kingdom Metazoa; phylum Chordata; class Actinopteri; order Siluriformes; family Bagridae; genus Bagroides; species Bagroides melapterus. The sequence continues at coordinate 5,768,068 of JAOTRN010000025.1, read as the reverse complement.
GGAGTTAAAGTGAAGAAATAAGTTTCCGTACTTTAATGGGGTTAAAGAAGGGAACGTATTTAATTCCTTCACTGTTTGTAGACACATAAGTACATCCATAAATGTGCAATATTTGATGTTTTTCCATATTTAAATATATATATATATATATATATATTTCTATAACAGTCTGAAATACTCTGATGTTTATATGATGTTAATAATATAACATGCAGGTAATAGAACAAAGACCCTAGGTGTGGGTGTGGGTGTGTGTGTGTGTGTGTGTGTGTGTGTGTGTGTGTATTTATATCAAAAAAAAAGAAAAAGTAATTCTCAGGATCTCTTCTTCAGGATTCTTCAGGATTTCTATTTGCCCCATTTTTTCCGTTAACAACCCAATATGATTTAAAGTCTGCAGCCCTCACAGCTCTTGGGTGTCACTTTGGGATGATTGGCTCTTCCCATAATGCCCAGTGTAGTTCCGTTCAGTTTCAGAGCGTCTGTCAGTTTGAACTTCCTTCCTGCCTTTTGTACATTAAACATACCGAGACGACTTCTAGACTGCTCGAGGCGAAGTGCCCAAAAAACGCATCGGCGAACTAAGAAGAACTCGATTTAGAAGTTTCACACACACACACACACACGCACACACACACACGCACACTTACATTGCGCGCGCGCAGACATTGTACACACTTACAGCTCGAGTACATTTTTTAAGCCCATGTGAAGAAGAAGAAGGAGTAGAAGGTGCTTCCACGGACTAGCCGTTTTAACCTATTTATTTGAACTTTGGCGAAGCTTTTTGATTGGACAGGGCAAGAAAGACGAGCAAGAAAGACAAGCGATTAGACACACCGACAAAACGAGGTAAGCAATCCTACTTGTGTTCATCTTTTCACAAACAACACGCTCGGCACAACGCTTCAAACCAGAAAAGCGGCTGTTTGGGTGCGTTTTTTGTCCCTGAAATAAATTCTTTTCGCGCTAGGATCAAGAGTTTGGAAATAAATAAATAAATAAATAGAGGCTTTATAAAAGTGTATCAGTCTAATAATTACATATGAATGCAAAGTACAGAGCAACGTCTTCAAAACTGTCTCCAGGCTTTACTCAGGCATTCATATTAATCCTTTCGAATGGAGATCAACTTTATTTAGTAGGAATCCGTATTGCTGACGGTTTAAACTGCACTTTAACTGCAACAGAAAAAGATGTAAAGGTTTGAAAGGACAATTGCTTTGCTTTACATCCAGCTCCAGTTCATTCATGGGGATGTTTTCACTCATCTGATAGTCACCACGTGTTTATCGACTCTTTTCATATGATTGTACAGAATCCATCCTTGATATCATCAGGACACCAAATCAAACCTCATCTGTACTTACTGAGGAACGTTAGATCATCATTCTGGCAAACAGAATACAATACATCATTTCCCCAGCTGCTTTTAGAATGAGCATACAAGATCGTTTTAGTGAAGATGAGCAGCAAGGTCCATCAGAAACTACAGCTGCAAACAAACTAAACAAATGTTACAAACTGAAGCAACAGCAAACTAATCTAATGTTACAAACTACACCAACTGTAAACAAACAAATGATACAAACTACACCAAACTGTAAACAAACATGTTACAAACTAAATCAACTGTAAACAAAAAAATGATACAAACTACACCAAACTGTAAACAAACAAATGATACAAACTACACCGAACTGTAAACAAACATGTTACAAACTAAATCAACTGTAAACAAAAAAAAAAGATACAAACTACACTGAACTCTAAACAAACAAATGATACAAACAACACCAAACTGTAAACAAACATGTTACAAACTAAAACAACTGTAAACAAAAAAAATGATACAAAACTTCACCATCTCTAAACAAGCAAGTGTTACAGACTACACCAGCTGTAAACAAACAAGTGTTACAATGTACAGGAATTGCAAACATGCGTTACAAACTAAACCTACAGCCAAACAATTACAAACTAAACCAAGTGTAAACAAAATTATGTTCCATACTAAACAAACATAAAAGAAAGTGAACTGCAGTTAACATATATATATATATATATATATATGTTTAGTGGAAGTTCATGATGGTGGTGGTTAAAGTTACCTTTTACTAGGAATCTGATAAAATGAGCAGGTGACAGTTCATACATAAGTGTGTTGGATCGCTACATGCTTTTTTAACACCGTAAATGGTCATCACTAAAGGGTTCCTGTCTGCCCATTTCTCTTTAACACCAATCCTCTGGTGTTTAGCATCAGTGAAGCAGAAGCCTCACATTTTCCTTTAGTGGTTTAGGACATTTCCTCTGACGTGGTGTTGAGGACATTGAAAGAACTAAATTATTCTCAGACGAAACAATATTCAAACTAGTACCTTTTGTTTTAGAACCTTTGCTTGATACGCAGAGGGTTTCACATGGAGGTGAGGACATTAATTCTTCATCACGCTCCTTTAAATCTGTTCTATTTTATTGTTAATTTTTTTTTAATGTTTAAGAGATTTGTTTGTTTTCCAAGGTATTTGGCGGTGGATCTACAAATGATTACGTTGTACTGGAGTTGATACACAGGTATGTTTTATGTTCTTGTTTTACGAAGGTTAATAACTGTGTAGTTGTCCAAAAAAGAATAGGAACATAATAATAAGATCATGATGTTTTTTCAGCACTGCTGGTGACGTGGTCTTTGCTGCCAGTTTCTGTTAAGTCTATAACAACCTTGTTTGTTTTTTCAGCAGCTCACACAAATACATGTATCAGGAGTACACAGAGAAAGTGAATGAAGCTCGAGGGCTGGAATTATCTCGTTTTGCTTCACAAGTCCGCCTTCTTTAACCCTGACCGCATGATGGTTGGCTCCAGAGGCCAGTGGGGTATCGATGACTAGGTCTAAATGGGAGGGCTTCTGGACAAAGCCAGCCTTCTATTATGGCTGCTTATGCCCTGAACTGCCTACTCATGATGAACCCTAATAACCTGACTGAGAAGAGCAGCCCTCGGACTGGAAGGCCTGTGCTTCCAGTGCCGGACCGATCCACCTACAGCCCGCGGCTGGGAAAGAACAGTGGTTCGTACAGCCCGGGCAGCTTGAGTCCTAGCTCTTCTAGCACATCTTTTGTCTTTCCCTCTGGCGTGACCAGCACAAACAACTCCAGAACACGCTCCCCATGTCGCTCGCCAGACCTGCTGGGGGTGAACGTAGGCACCCGGGTGCGCAGGCTGAGTGGGACAGACCCCGAGGAGGAGCAAGAGGAGGAAGAACGGCGTGCTGCTCAGCAGCTCCAGCGCAGCAAGGAGCTTCAGAATGTAGAGGTGAACAAGAAGGTGTATCTTTTCGAGGCTCATATTTCAGCACAGGCCCAGAACAGGGAGCTCCAACGCAGTCCTCGGATTTCCCGGAGATCGGGACCTGTACAGAATTCTGCTCCAGTACCTCAGCCGGATAAGGCCAACTCTATCTCTGACGTAAACATTACGGATGTCTGGAGTGTCCCTCAGCAGCTGCAGAACGGGAAGAACTCCCGAGGGCTGGAGCAACTCGGAGAAAAAAACAATACATTTAATACAACCAAGCAAGACGGTAACCTTCAGGGAAACAAATCAGCTGACAGGTCGCTGAACAGCGTCTCCACATCACAAGGGACAAACAGCGACTTGACTGTCACTAAGCTAACCGACACAACCGAGGATAGAGCTCAGTTTCAGGCGGACGCAGAGGACCGGGGTGCCATCCCTGCTGTCATAGTGACAGACCATGGAATAGAGGCTGGCGGAGAGGGTCAGGAGCCTCAGATCGGCACACAACCCTCACAAGCACTGCGTAAGCTCTCCTCCTCATCTGCCTCTTCCACTGGCTTCTCTTCCTGGGAGGAATCAGAGGAAGACCTTTCCAGTGACCCGGAACGCACATCAGCCTTCCTCCAGACGCAGCAGAAAGCAGTGAGTTTATATTCTGTCACATTTTTTTTCCTTTAGCATTTCTACTGGTATATATCATTTATATATATATAAGACTCGTCCAAATCATGTGATGTGAGCTGTGAGATTGTACCGCTGATGGTGTCAAGTAATATAAATTTATTGCTTTTTTTTTGTCAAAAAGATTACTAGGATAATTGTTCTGTTGCGGTCTTTAGGGCCTTGCCTATAAACCATGACTGTTACCGTCTGTCGAATATCACACAGGTTTGCACGGGTGTCGTTATTGTTGAGTCAGGTATACGGTCACATGCTCCAGCGCAGCTCTTGGCTACCGGCACAGTCATGTTGCTGTTATGTTGTTTTGTAATCCACATCACAAAGACCACCCAGAGTCAACGCACACGAAGTGTAGGAAATCCGTCGGCAGGAATACCGCTGGATGTTTGTTCCTTGTAAACAGTGAAATCAGGCAGATATAATATCGTAAATCATCACAGGGTCATAACTGATAATAATCTTATTTGAAATATGAAACCTACAGAATGTTGTGTTATTTCCATGTATTTCCATGACGAACCGTGCGCCCGGTGTGTCAGCGTCGTTGTAATCAGTGGCTGTGACTTTTTATTTTTTATTTTTAACTACACTATTAAATATTTTCCACTGCAGCACTTTCGTTAACTAGTGATATTTGCTCTGACGCCTAAAACACAAAGCAGCCGTTATGTTGTTTTTTTTTGTGTAATTATATGACCATTAGCAGTGAGGCTTTGTCGTTCCTTGTAATCTACACTTTTGTTCAAATCAGTTACCTGAAAAACGTTACACAGAAACGGCTGGGCTTGATAGTGGTGATTAGTAGTAAGGATTATGTGGTTGGATTGCTGTGTCATATGTCTGTTCATCCTGAACATGATCCTGACACCTGGTTTCTGTCTTTCCTTATCGATCTAATGTGTTCTATGTCATGTTGTATGTATATTTACAATTTTGCTTCTGCCCTCTGACTTCCATCACTCCCATCACCACAGACTGAGTACTAGTAATACTAGTTTCCCTGTACTGACTAACCTAGTTCATGATGAATAACTGAAAATTAAACCCATCATAAGGGACTTAATTGGGCATTAATTATTTTGATCAAATGTGGTTCTCCTCTGCTGAAGAATGTTCACTGAAAGTGTAATGAGTCATCCTTTGCCTTCAGGGAGGAGCTGCATGATATAAATGAAACCTTTTTTTTTTTTTTTTTTTTTTAAAGCTGATCTGCAGGTATGGAGGAATGTGATCTATATACTGTACCTCTTAACCGAGAGAGACAGAGACAGAGAAAGAGAGAGAGAGAAACAGAGACAGACAGACAGAAGGAAAGAATGAGACACCTACAGACAGAGGTGGAGAAGACAGAGAGACAGACAGAGAGAGAGAGAGATAGAGAGAGCCCTTGCTGACGTTGCAGAATCTCCCAGAAGATATTTTAGTTCGTTTCTGTGTTTGTGGAATGCACCTGGACAGGTTTTCTCATTTGTCAACCCAATTTCCCATCCATGAATCTCATACAGTGAACACAATAGAACTGTGAACGAATTCAACTGACACCGAGTCAAACAAGGATTCATGATGTTGGTATTTTTTTTGTTTTGTTTTGTTTTTTTTGTTTTTTTTTTACACATTCTGCTCTCCGAAGGACGGATTTCTATCCGTGACGGAGCGCGGCGGCGAGGACGTGTTAGGAACGACGCGAGCTGAAGTGTAGAAATGTGTTTGCACAGAGAAGCAACACCTAGCGTCAACTGTAACAAAAAACCCCACTCACAGCCACTCGGTCAGCACATTTATTGATTTTTGTCTTCCTACTAAGAACTCTAAGCACCGATAGTCTCTTATAAAGGCTATAAAAACTCTCTCAGTCTGTCAGCCGTGATGTAGTACATACATGTTCCTATTTATCTTCTTACACAGCGCTTCATGATCTGCAGCATGAACAGACTTCGTGACTAAGCTTTAAAGCTGTAGCTGTTGCTGCTGTCAGTGTTTTTTTTTTTTTTTCATAGTGCAAGACACTTTTTCCTGTCTTAGTCTCTGTGCAAGCGTGCACGCTGTACGAAGAAGAAGAAGCGCATGCCTAGGCCTGTCTGCTCGAGTGAGATGGAGCCCATTGTGAGTGGGAGGTTTCAGGCGTCGTGTGTACGCTGAAGATTTCCTGAATATTCGAGTGCATGGAATAAATGTGTAAAAATTTTATTCGTAATAATAAAAATAAAAGTAAAATGTGCAGCATATTAAAGAGCAACCCTGATGAGGATGGGGCTTCATGTTCTCCTCAAAACTCCGCCTCTTGTTTATGTTTATTTATCGTGAAGCACGAGATCTGTGGCTTACGTTGCAAAGGTTTTTGTAAATGCAGCTTTTTTTTTTTATACTCTGACGATCCCTGCAGGCCGCTTACACGCAGTTACGCTGAACAGAAGGTAATAAGTGACTTTTATTCAGCTGATATTTAACTTTGGATCATGAGTTTTGGAAAAGCTGTTATCAAAGTCAACGCTGTCATTCACGCTAGAAAAAATGGCTGCAACTTGTTTTTGTTGGAGGATCTGAAAACTGTGAGCAATGGAAAATGTAACACCCCTGTGGTTGACGGTTGCCTGGCGACCAGCTGACGTCAAGGCATGCCTGCTTCAAACAGCTGGCCTTCTTTGCTACAGCAGCGCTGCTGGAGTGAGCTGGTTCAAATGCAACAGACAGGAAGTTCATCTGTTTTTTTTTTTTTCTCAAACTCTCGTTTTTTTTTTTTTCTTCTCTATTTTTTTTCAAGCGAGCGGTACACCCCATTGCACTACAGAGGATATCCACAGAGGGAAATTACCCGTGCGCTGCTAATGACTGGTTGTTTACTCGCGAGAAGACGACACCATGTGTATTTCTCAGACACGCTCAGACCAGTGGGGATTTTCTACTCACTAGGAAGCCGCGTGTGGTGCATATTTATACCCTTGTCTTTGTTTGTGGCTGAGGACATTTGGGTTTCCCTCAGACCTTTCACTTAAAAAAAAAACCTGTCACTGGCTCTTCAGTGCACCAAGCACTCGCTTTCATTACCATTATAGTTATCATTGCAGGCTCGCACAAGAAGTGCAGAAGAAGTCGGGTTAGGTTTCGAAATAATACCGAAGCTGCTTTTGATGTCTGTGAGCTTCACATCGCTGATCTGATTGAAGTGGTGTGTTTGATAAAAGAGCTCAGGCTGCTGTTCTCTCCATCCATCCAGCTGAACATGTCATATAGAACATGTGTGTTCCTCTGTCCAGGTTACAGGAGTGTGAGTGTGTGTGAGAGGGTGTGTAAGTGTGTGGGATGGACTGTGAGGGTGTGTGTG
>JAOTRN010000025.1:5719348-5734224 GCA_028566695.1 Bagroides melapterus | reverse complement strand
CTCCTCTCTAAGATAAAAGTTGTTGTATTTACTTTGCTCAGAGCTGCTCTGAGATTGGTCCTGAATCACTCTTAAGAGAAGATTCCTAGTTAGAGATCATCCTTAGAGTCTTTATGAATATGAGCCCAGAACTTCTGGGTCTTCAGAGATGATGTTTGGTTTCTGGGTTGACCAGCACACTTACCATCACTGCATGGAGTTCGTGAGGTATTGGGAAGTGGCAGCTCATTAGTAATGATGTTGGATTACTCATCAGAAGGTTGTGAGTTTGAGTCCCATGACTACCAACCTCCCATTGTTGGGCCCTTGTGTAAGACCATCAATAGTTTAGTAAATACAAGTTCATCTGGATAAGGTCAAACGGCACGATGTAAACTTTCGAGAAATCTGACAGGACAGTTGATCAAATCGATCTTAACTTCTGATTGGTTCCCATACCGGAACTTTCCTTGTACTGTGTGGTTCAGTTCAGAGACCATGTTTATGGTACGATGACATGAGATTTTCTAAATGTGAGGGTGTGTGTGTGTGCATGTGCGTGCGTGTGTGTGTGTGTAGCCCACCCCAGACGACGGACGTGGACTGGATGACCATGCGGTGAAAGAAAAATTGCGAAAAGTCCTAAAACGTCTGGGAAAATTAAAATGTTCCAAAGAGGTACGTACGCGTTCTGGTGTGCGTTAACATCAGCGTATCAGAGTACGAAGAAGCCGGACCGTAAATAAATAGATCGTCACCTCCCACATCAATTACTGCGATTCGCTCTTATCCGGATTACCACGAAAGCTTCTTCAAAAACTTCACCTCTGCCAGTATCATAACACATAACTCCCGTGAGGCATCACGTTACCTCCTCTCTTCAACAACTCCACTGCTCTCTATTAAACACTGTATTGATTATATTATTCATCACCTTGCTCCACCAGACCTCTCAGATCTCTACATTCCCCCACGTATTCTCCGTTCCTCCTCATCTAGGCTCCTCGTTACGCCTCCTGTCTGTTTAGCCACCATGGGCGCTGGAGCCTTTAGTCACACCGCTCCTCGTCTCTGGAACGTTCTCCCAGAAAGCATCCATAACATAAACTCGAGACTCATCTGTTCAGAAGCATGTATCCAACTTGATCACAGGCGGCAGTTAAATTTCCTCTATGTTTAATGTTGATATCTGATCCTTTATATTTGTATTTATCCGAATCTGTATGGTGACCTTGAGTGACCTGAAAGGTGCCTTTAAATAAATTGTATTATTATTCTTATTCTTATTCTTGTTCTTTGTTTTTCAGGGCTGCACCGGCAGCTTTACCAGCATAATGGGTTACGTTTATCACATGAAGAAATGCGGTAAAGCCGAGTCGGAGCTGGAGAAGCTCTTGATGAACTGCAAGCACTGTGGGAAGCCGTATCGCTCCAGAGCAGGACTGGAGTATCATCTCAGATCGGAGCACGGCCCGGTGAGAACATCCTGAGGAAAAAAAAAACCTCGGAAGGGAACGGCTAAGAAAACAGTTTCCTTTAAATCAAATGTTATCCAGAAAGAGTCGGTGCCTGTGCAGTTTTTCACTCCAACCAATCAGAAGCCACACCTGAGTCTATTAAAAAATGTGAAGCTTTACACTCATGACATGATGTTTTTTTATTTGTAAACCTTCGTTAAAGGTCTTATCATCAACGATGGAATTATTACCACAAGGTTATTCTCTGAAGTTGTCCTTCACTATCCGCTAGCACGTTGCACCATACGGCACGACGTGATTGGCTGAAATAGAACAGGGTCTCGAATGAATGAACGAATAACTTTGTAAGAAAAATGCTTCTTTTTTCCCCCGGCGATTAAAATAATCGTTAGTTGCATCCATATTTCTCTGGAGCAGTGCGTTTAAAAAAAAAAAAAAAAAACAGGATCCGTTTGACGAGTTAAAAACACATGACGGTTTGTTTTCTATAGAAACCCCAACAGTCTGATGCGAACGGCGAACAGGAAGCGAACGCGGAACGTGAATCCGGCGGCAGAGCCAAGCGCACGTCAGCCCAGGTGGCTATATTTCACCTGCGTGAAATCGCCAACCAGGAACTGTTCAAGGAGTGGCCCAAGAGGAAGGTGCAGCGAGACCTGGTCCCTGACGACAGGAAGGTACGTGAATGTAATTATAATAATAACATGGAACCATGTGACTGGAAGGAAAATGGAGGCTTTCTTGTGTTCATGTTGAACATTGAACGTCTTTGATACATCTCAGTCCATGGTGATGTTAATATGAAGCTCATATGAAAGTAGACACGTAGAATTTGTAGTGTTTCATCAGTATTTCTGTTTTTCACTAGAATACTAGGAGCGATCTATTCATAGAAAAGATCCAGAAAAACAAAAACGTTTTTTTTTTTTTATCCACACAAATGTTTGTATCTTCAAAGTAAATGTTGATATCAAACCCATTTCTGCTCTCTGAGATTTTTTTCAGTGAAATCCAGGCCATAATGACATGAGTTAAATATAAACAATGTGCTTGATTTTGCGTTAATTTTGCTTTGTAGCCAAAATTAACGCAAAATCAAGCTCATTGGTGATATTCAGATGAAATCACATCATCGACACGCGTTCAGCGTCTTCCTTTCGTGTGTCTGAACATGAGTACGGGTCGGATCTCGGAAACTCATGACAGATGTGTCTCACTGGGACGAGATTAAAAGATGAATCCTGTGTTCAGTAACCACAAAAACATCAGTAAATTTCTTCTGCTTGTATGTCTGGTGCCAGCTTCGTTACTCCCGTCCTGGATTACCAGCCTTCAGCCAGGAGGTGTTGAGGAAGTGGAAGAACGAAGTGAAACTGAACAGAAGAATGCAGTGTCCCAACAAGGTGTGAACATTAAAGAGGATTTTTTCTGAATCTTTTTTTTTTTCCCCTTGTAACAGTGTTTATTTTATTTCTTGTGCGTCTCTAGGGGTGTGGCTGCTACTACACCAGTGTGTCGGGTCTGAAAGCTCATCTGGGGCTCTGCACCCTGGTAAAGAAATCCTTCTTCTGTTCGTCTTCAATGTGGATCCGTGCTTTGTGATTTTTAACCCTTTATTTGAATTCATAAAGCATTACAGTGCAGGTGAAAACCTACCACTCCGTAGCACTCGATAGCATCACAAACCCATCTGAAAACAGTTAAATTAAAGAAAACCTTTCTGCTCACTCGCAGTCTACGGAAGTCCTAAGAGGCCATGAGGTATTATATTTTTTCTTTCTTGTTTTGTTGGGATGTGGTAGCTTAGTGGTTAAGGTGTTGGTCTACCAATTGGAAGGTTGTGAGTTTGAAGCTCCGCTCCACCAAGCTACCACTGCTGGGCCCCTGAGCAAGGCCCTTAACCCTCAGCGTCTGCTAAATGCTACAAATGTAGATGTCTTCACGACTTAATTCTCTCATGATCTCTGCATAAGAACATGCTCTAGAGGCAGCAAAAGCACAGTAACTCAGCATGATGAATGATCTCATGCGCTTTTACTTTGATCAGGGACTCATGTGATTGATAACTTCCACATAACTGTCCGACACTGAAGAAGGAGGCTGTGATGTCTGCATCTTTATCGTCTAAGGCAATATAGTTAGTTACCTTACTGCGGTTAATCCAGCCGCTGTTTCTGAAAGCACGGTTAAACTAACCGCATATTGTTGTGGCGCTGCTTTTAGATACTTAGCGGTAATAGCGCTGAAAGAAGAAAGCGAGCATACTCAAGCTCCAGTCATTTTTTAATAAATGTGTGGCAAAACAAATACAAAACAATTGATGGTATTTATGAGAATAAAGGTTTAACGTTTTAATAATCCATTACATATTAACAGTGGGGTACATGCAGAGATGATGAGAAAAACAAGAAAGAAAAATATCTAATAACGCACAGCCTCTTAGGACTTCCATAGCAGTATGATTAAACCTTTTTAATCTTTAATTCTCTTTCTATTTCTCTTTCTCTCTCTCTCTCTCTCTCTGTAGGGCAACTTTCACACTGGTAAATACAGGTGTCTGATATGTAAGAAGGAGTTCAACTCAGAGAGTGGAGTGAAATACCACATCAACTCTGTTCATTCGCAGGTAAAAAAAAAAAAGAATGAGAGAATAGAATTTTTGATAGCTATTGAACTATTGACAAAGAAGAAAATTCAGCTCTATAAGTGTGTGTGAGCTGAATAGACCCAACTTGTTTTGTTCTCAGGACTGGTTTGTGGTCACCTCCAAGGCCAAGAGTTTCACCTCCAGCAAAAAGTCCAAGCCAAAGAAGCTTTGCACACCAAACCCAGCTCTGGTTTTCCCCCAGGGAGCTTGGCAGGATACAGAGATTCCCGACGCTACCACCAGTGAGACGGTATGCACCGAAACACCAGAGAGGAAAACGCAGGATGAGGGAAAGATCAGGAAGTATGACCTGAGAGTGAAGAAGGAGAAAGCCTGCAGTGACAGTCAGAGCAGTAGCAGTGGAAGCGAGAGCTCCAGCAGCGAGTCAGAAGCAGAGCTTCAAGAAGGGACTGATGCCTGGAAGCTACACAAACCACAACCTCACCCCAAGAAAGCTGAGAAAGATCATTAAATCCATTCCACTAAAACTGTTTATTTACCTTTTCAAGCTTTTTGAAATATCTGGTTTCATATTACATAGTCCTGACTCATGTGACAGTCTGAGGTGCCAATACTTACAGTCAGACCAACCACAGGAATAACATTTAACAAATAGAGAAACGATATCATCTAGGTGAGCTTGTGAATTTGCAAACTTATGTGTATTACCTGTGGCCTCGTTGGAACAAACCTTCAGCTCCAGAGAGACGGCGATGAACTTGTGTGAAAGTTGGTGTGTGTGTGTGTGTGTGAGAGTTAGTGTGTACATGGAGTTAGTCATTAACACAAAGTTTGGGAGAACTGTGTGTTCAGGTGCTTCTGGGAAGTTTGTATTTACGAGTCGAGATAATAGTCGTCATAATTACGACGTCATGTGTGTTTGAGTCGCTTTGGTCATTCAAGATGGAGATTCTCTTAATTAACTCCAGCAAAGTTCTAGAAAATGACTAACAAAGAACACACACGTAGTGTTTTGCCTGAGTTGTTGTAAAAAAACAAAAAAAAAACAAAGGCTGATAAATTCTTTTTCTGTCCTTTTCCTCAGACATTTCTTTCTGACACGACCCTGTCTCAGAAACTTAAACTCGTAAATACGATCTTTCAGTCATGACTCCCTTTCGGCTACGATGTTCCGTACCTGCTGCTAGCATGCCTTCTCCCTGACGTAGCAGTTCTACACGTTTATATACAATATGTAGAATTAAAATGGTTGTCATGTCTTGGGTTTTATTTAAGAAAAAAAATACAGCCGAATTTTGCAGAGTATATTTTTCTCAAAATATTCCACTTGTTTATTTACCACCTGCACCAGTTCTCCAGATTGAATACAGAACATTTTTAGTTTGTAGTAGCCACTAATCTGTACTGTGTGTAAACCTCTGCATGTATAGTTGTCCACGTGCATACTCGAGCGCTTACGACTAGCCGTTTTGTATCAGTGACGTTCCCCGTTCATGCTGTATTAGCTTTCTCGTATTCTCTTTTCCTCATCTCTAGTCCATCTTGTTCTAGTTTGCATCACAGTGGACTGACCTCAGACTGAGGAACTATAACATAGACTCTATATTGTAAGGGGTTACTAGGGTTCACGCAGATCTACGATTTTAAGTGTATAAACCTGACAGAACTTAAGTGTATAAACCTGACAGAACTGGATTTGATTTTTAATACATGACTTTTTTTAAATGTTAGACTGTAAGATGTCTGCATAGACTTTGTCCAAGTGCTTTATTAACCGAACCCTAATAAATGATATGAAAGTTGTATATAAGAGTATAGTGATAAATCATTGATGTATAGGAGAAATTCTGTAGAGAATATGTTCTGGGATTGTAAAAAGGTGAAAGATCCACCAGGAGCCATCTTAAGACCTTTTATAATCTTCTTATCAGTGATGATTTCCTGTCTTTCCTTCCCTGATATCCCAGTCTGTATGTGTCCTTTCCATAATCAGACAATTGTGATTGAATTAGGAGATTGCTGTCCTCAAAGACCACATGTAGTTGGCATCTTCTCTTCCAATGCCCGAATCCTCATGAAGCCGAATCCATCTGGAGCTTGTACATCTCTAGATGCCTCAGGATCCTCACACTGAAGGACCAAAAACTTCAAGACAGTATCTGAGGGGGCTTCTCTGAACACTAAAGGATAAACTACATAGTTGGCAATATATTCTTTACTTTTCTTGGAATGTGAATGTTTGTACTATTAGACACACTGACTTCAGTCATAGAAGTAGATAAAATTCTCTTCTGTGTTCACTTTTCATTGAGGCTTCAACCCATTTACAAGAAGAATGAAGGCTTGCTATTAGTGAGATCAGTCTCGGATGTTGAGGAGACTCCAGATCATCCTAAAGGTGTTCAGTGGGGTTGAGTCAGACTCAGGACTCCGTGCAGGACACTCGAGTTCTTCACTCCAAACTTCATGTTTTCATGGATCTGCTTTGTGCACAGGTACGTTGTCATGCTAGAACAGGGTTTGTAACTAAATGTAAAATATGCTTCAGTGTAGAGACATTCATTGTGGTAGCAATTTGGTGGAAGAAGCGCATAATTTTTGTGATTATCAGGGTGCGCATACTTTCCGTGTACCCTCGACATCCTGTGCTAATTTCTTTACCGACTAAATAATTAATACCGATTAAAATTTCCTCACAGGATGGACGACCGCAGCTCACGCTGTACATTCTCTACACGTCACTAGGGGGCAGTAGAGATCAGAGTTCAGCTCCTATGAAAACATGGCGGACATGTCAAACAGACATATGCAACTAACTAGAGGCACGTGCGTATTAACGTCCTGCTGAGTGGTTGTGTGCAGTTTTTTCACTCTCCTACAGATCACCGTTTCATCACACGAGTGTGAGAGGTTTGTTTTAGTTAAACGTTTAAGTTTTTGGTGCTTTAGTCGTGATCAGTGTGAGGCGGATTCGAACCGGTGGATATCTGATGGCGGGGAGCTGAGGCGGCTACTGTGGCGTGGACGAACAGGGTGAGCCACAAATAAACCCCTCAGCACCCACAAAAAAAGCGTTCATGTGTCTTATGCACACGTTACTTGGCTAGAGCTGGGTTTATGCATTTTATGGGGGAAAAAAAATCATTATAAGCCACTCGGCACGAAACCGAGGCATTATAAAGACAGAAGCGTTAGCTAAAGCGCTAGCTTTAAAAGCTACCTTGGCTAGTAATGTACAATAAAAACTAAAAAATATGAGTCATGAGGACTTGTGGTTTGATCATGTTTGAAACTTGTAGGCGAATAGCAGGACTTTTAAGTGTCTTAGCTAGCTCATGTGTATATGCTGTATAGATTTTAAATATTTACTCTAACCTGTTTTTGCATTATATATTTTAAGAGCCTGTTTTTATCCCTTGATGTAGCTTTCTTTGTATTGTAAATAAAACTCACTGCTGAGTAAAAAGAATCAAAATTCCTATTCTATTAGCGGTACAGACGTATGAAGGACAGAGTAAACGTTGTGGAATGATGAGTAAAGTCTCACAAGCTACACTGCTGTGGTTAGAAATAAGTTTAACCGATACTTACTTTTAAACAATACAAACTAAATCAGGAAGAAAAGCCCAATCCCTGATCCTACCACTACCGTGTTTCACAGGCGGAATAAGGTTCTTATACTGGAATGCAGTGTTTTCTCTTCTTATTTAATCTGAATCATTAAAATAACTTTTCCAGACCTAACTAATTCATACACTGGTGTGTGTGTTCGGTCATAATGACACGTTCCTTACAAATGTGTTTGCTGATTTTTTTTTTCTTCACATTTGCACAACAGATCTAGAATAATAAAAAGCTTTCCAGAAATTTAACGAATACAGTGACGATTTATTGTAAATGTTTAGAGCCGTATTGTGGACAAAGTCAGTAAGCTTTATATCAGTCAGATGCATAGTTCTGATCTAGGACAACAAATCAGCCAAATCATACACACACACACACACACACTGTCCCTGCACATTATCATCGGCTAACCAGGATCTCCTTTCAACTTTCGCTTAAAGGTGCTGATGTGCTGCTCTAAAGGCTGTGCTGTGAAACCTCGTTAATGGGGGTTCCCTACAAACCCAACACAGAGGATCCGATTAAACAGAATATCCACATGGAAGGTGGAAACGGTGACGATATGGAAGGAGAAACACTAGAGACCAAAGTGCTTCAAGACACTAATATTAAAACTAACACATCTGAAGAAAACCAACAGATGCATGAAGGCGAGTTGGACGTATTTAAATCGTTTGATTTGTCGTCTCTATATTCCTCTGAGAATATCAGTATAAAGTTTCTTTTTTTAACATAATTGTATTAGCAGAACAAACAGCAGCCAGCTCTCAGCCAGGTCCCTCTGATACTGAGAAGGAGGTTTTACCAGCACCTAAGAAATCATCTAGGAGGGGACGTCCGAGAAAATCTGCGAGAAACAACCAAGACGAGAGTCTAGAAAAAACGAAGTCTGCCACCAGTGAAGCAGCTGGTAATCACGACACCGCTGCCGTTCCAGAAAACCCTGAGACGACTTCGAGCGGTCGTCCGAAGAGAAAAGCTGCCAAAGTGTAAGCTTTCTGTATTTT
Source organism: Bagroides melapterus (assembly GCA_028566695.1). Lineage (NCBI taxonomy): Eukaryota > Metazoa > Chordata > Actinopteri > Siluriformes > Bagridae > Bagroides > Bagroides melapterus. The sequence goes on along the minus strand of JAOTRN010000025.1, from coordinate 5,725,528 downwards.
AGCATGAACTAGAATTCAATTCAATCAAGTGATGTATTCATCAGTCTGCAGTAATAAGACGAAACATCCTACAAACATTACACTGATATTTACTTTCTCTCTTGAAGTCTGTTTCAGCTTGTATATCTGACAGAAAAGCTAGCTGAAGACTAAACCGTCATGTGCGTAATGATACGGTAGAAACTCATAGCTGAATGTATTTTGGTAAAAATGTTTGTGAAGTGAAGATTAAAGTCTCGAATGCTACGCTACCGTGTCATAGTTTAACTGAGATATGGTTAAATTAATATGATGCTTCCTTCTGTGGTACTTCATGTCAAGTCTGCTCATCTTTCACAAGGCACAGTAACACGCTCTGAGGAAAGCACTAGCGTCCTTCCAGAGATCATAGCCTGTTTTGTTCCCTATGTTATCATCAGGGCTTGAGCACACAACCTCCTGATGACAGGGCAGATCCGTTTCTATCGCACCACTCAGCACCAAACTAAGCATCAGGTTCTGACTACAAAAAAATCTGCATCAAGCTTCTATTGCATGGTCATTTATAAGGACAGGTCTATGTACCAAGAGCTGTTTCTCAGGAACTGTAACTCTAATCGTCTGAGCGAATTTAGTACATGTTTTCTAATGATGACTGGGTCATTAAAAACATCTCTGTCTTCAGCCAATCAGATTTCAGCAGACGGTTTTCAGCTGTGGTAGTATGTGAAAGTTGTGGTTGTATGTGAAAGTTGGCACGAACTGGCCACCGGAGGTGCTATTCATTCATTTATTTATTTACTGGTTGGTTTATTCATGGTGAAAAGTTCTTGGTTCCTGATGCCCGCTTTGCAACGATGAAGCTGTCGTAAGGTTTTTTCCTAAGATTGTCACCATCTCCTCTCCAAAGTGACTGTTAGAACACATTGTACATCTCAGGATTTTTTTAAGTAGCTGTCTGAAAGATTCATTCTCAGAAGCTTTATACAGACCAGAGAAGATCTCGTTTAGTTCAACTGCCATTATAATGCTTTTTCTCTATGTCTCCAGTGCTCTGGAGTACCTTCACAATATCAGCAAAGATCTCGAAACATCTAAAAAATCCTCCTCAAAGACTGAGCAAAATGGCCTGGAGCGTTCAGGCAGTCCTGCTCCGAGGAAATCATCAGGGAGAGGGAGAGGAAAAAGGAAAGCTCCGGACTACGACAGCGATCAGAACGACGATGCCGACTTTGACCCCGGGGACCACGTAGAGGTGGAAAGTGAGGAAGACGAGGAGGAGGAGGAGGATTATGGGGATTCTGTGCAGTATAGGCAACAGTCTAAAGTAAGGATGCATGAGAATGATTGCTTACTAGTTGATGGAATGAATTAAGGGGTTATTTAGGGTCGGAGGTATAAAGGATCACGTCTCTGCATCGTTTTTATAATCCATCTGTTCCTTCACGCAGAAGATGGCATATAACAGCAAGGTGATTGGACATAATGGCTTTTCCAACAATGCCATGCAACCTGTTTGGACATCCTTTAGAAACACCAAAGAGTTGTAAGTTATTTGCTTTATATTTATAACATTAAAACCACAGACAGACATCGGTAACATTGATTATCTTGTGAGAATGGCACCTTGTCAAGGGGTGTGGTCTATTATTCTTCAAGCGAACAGTCGCTTCTCGAAGGCGACTGGGACAGATGGTCTAGACGACCGGGTCAGAGCTTCTCCAGAACAATGGGTCTTGTAGAGTGTTGCTGGTGTGCACAGGTTACAACCTTGCCACAAGTTCTCCAAGGAAGGAGAACCAGGAAGGAGAACCAGTGACAGGGTCATCAACCCCCAAGACTCGGTGATGAGTGAAGGCTAATCCTTCTGGTCCGATCCCACAGAAGAGCTACTGTAGTACCGACTGCTGAAAAAGTGAATACTGATCCCAAAGAGCATCACAGCCTGCTGCTTATGGAGCTGCATAGCATAATATTAAGCAGGCAGATTTAATGTTATAACTGATTTCAGTGACCTTTTTTGTTTTTTCCTTTCGTGAATCCATTCTCTAGTCGTGAACAGCATTCCTCCCCATGGGTGTTTCCTGAGTGGCTCCCTTTACTCAGCGACTGGAATATATTGCCTCCCAGGTATAATGGAATATTAAGAAATATCAATTTACATATCAGTTTATATATTTGATAATTATTTTTTTTATTCATATCTCATTCAAATCTCTTTGACTTCTATCAGGGAGGCAGAAAAATATTTACCTCAGGAGAAACAGTCCATGAGTTTTACGTTATGCCGTGAAGGAATCAAGGGTCAACAGGCTCCACTCCAGAGAGTGAAAAGGTAAAGAAATAATATAATTTTTTTTTAATCAATAGAAACCACTGACCTTCATCATTGTCCAGTCCAGTCATGCACAAAGCTCCGCCCCTAAAAACCTATAATAGTTCAGCTAGTTATCATAGCTTTCATTAAGGATATAACTTCACGTTCAGACACACTCAGCTACTTGGAAGATGTGTTACAGATAAACGTGTAACGTCTCCTTATAAGGATTTATAAGCATGTGGTGTTGGGGGCGTGGCTATAGAAAGAGTCCATTAGAATAAGATAAGAATTTCTGTGTGTATTTTCTTTCCATTTCTACATAATTTTACACATTATTTAGAAATAGACTATTGACTATTTAAATACGTATTTGTTTCAATCTCCAGCTCCGGTAACATTATAAAAAATCTGTGTGATATTTTCCATAATGATTCATAAAAAACACTAAATTAAACAAAAGATGTGAGGTCCTCGTTACCCCACAGCGAGGACACAACTGGCTCAGAGGTTCTGGTCAATCTATCTCCTCTTCACTCGTATTGCAGGTTTGAATCGCTGTCCCCGAACGCAGAAAGGTGGGACTCTCTGTTCTTCGTCGGGGGCCCCGTCTGGGCCATGGAGTGGTGTCCGGTCCCTGAAGGTGCTGCACACACGCAATACGCTGCTCTTTATTGTAACAGAAATATGGATGATCGACACAAAGTGAACATGCTTCACACAGAACATGCTCTTCTCCAGCTTTGGGATCTGGGCAAGCTACAGATGAGTAGGTGAGGAACTTGTTTTTATTTCCTATTAAAAAAAAAATTCAGGAACAGTAATGTACGTATACCTTAGAGCAGGAGAGAATGTTTGAACGCCAATTTATTATGTACGCCATGTTCGGTGTCCACTGGTGGTCCAGCAGCAGGACTACCGTGATCATTGCTCCGGACTTGTTAACTAACCCGGCCACTGAAGGATTAATTCTCCCAAACCTGGGTAAAATCTCTAAATCAGGAAGGGCGTCAGTGTAAAACGTGTGCTAAATCAAATACATGGACAAGATGATCCACTGTGGTCACTTTGGGGTTAGAAGAGAAAAACAACTGAAGTGCGTAACTAAAATAAAAAAATTCCTAATCAATGCTTCAATATTTATCACATTTTTGGCCAAAGCGCACAACTAGGCAGAATAATGCAGCGTTCACTTGTGAATTATCCACCATTTTTTTATTATCATTATTTGTTTATTTGTTTCTTCCTCAGACCTTTATCGTCCCCACGCTTAGCCTACGCCCTGGCGGTGGATGACGGCTGTATCTGGAGCATAAAGTGGTGTCCTGCAGGAGCCTGGGAGCTTCCTACAACTGTTAGAAAGGTAAATCTACACCTCAGACACACCTGACAGGAACGCAGGCTCATGAACACATCACTGTTGTCTTTTAAAGTTAAAAAAAACAAAATGCACAGCTAGATGAGAGTAACCCGTGCAACAAATAAGTGTTCAGTAATCGTCAATCATGCCTAAGACAAGGTTTCATCAATCACAGTGACGATAACCAATCACGGGCATCAAGAAGTACGCGGATAATGATCAAGCATTTAGACCCGCATTTATCCGGGCTTGGGACCGGCACAGACGTCACTGGCTTCAAACCTATGCGGCTCGATTATCTTCAATCTACAATAACTTACTGTAATATTTCTGGCCCCGTTTTTATAATATCTCTTTCTAGACCTATTTAACAACGTATTCTACCAGCAAATATGAAAAATTCTCAAATAATTCTTCTATTTTTTGCTTCTTTCTAAAATACGCATGAATAAAACGATCTCCATGATCTGCTAACAGAAGACGGACGCTGACAGCTTAAAAACAGTCAAATATGTCTATAAATAGATTTAATAATCTTTGATTTGGCGTATTCTGGTTTATGATGGAGAAACAGTAGATACATTCTGTACAGAGAAACAGATGAGTGCGCTGAGACGTAATGACCTCATCTTAGCAGTTCTAATCACGTACCAGTTTTCCAGGCTCTTTCTTCAGAGACATCAGAGGACGGTTCACGTTAGCGTTAATGAAATAAATCCTTCTGGTTCCTACACTCCGTGTTCCTACAGGATCAACACCTTCCTCGGTTGGGTCTGATCGCTACAGCCTTCTCTAATGGGAACATTGCTGTTTACAGTCTGCCACACCCAGAACATCTAACAGCTCAGATTCCAGCTACAGGTCAGTGAGAATCAGAGTAATAATAATAATAATAATAATAATACTTCTGTGGGTGCATGTGCATGGAGCCCAGGTCTGTACTCCATGTTTAACAGAAGGGGGCAGTAAATGGAAGCAGGTGTATTAAATCCAGCAGCAGCCCGTGCATTGGGAACCTGGTCCTTCAGTGTGGACTTACTCCACCTCTTAATACCACCATCACGTTGCAATTATAGAAACCATCAATACTATACAAACACACAATATAGCATTACACAGAGAGAGAGAGAGAGAGAGAGAGAGAGGCATTTCACGTATTGAAGGTGAATACCATTTTTACTAAAGTAAGAAATCCAGTTAAGACAACTCCAAACCTCTACACTACAACCACAACCGTGTCATCATCTGGAGCTTTGGAGTTGGCTGACCTCTCCTCATGATGTCTAGATTTTCCAGAAAAGTCCGCCTTGAAAATGGATTTTTAAGTATGTCTGAGACCAAGTCAATTCCTCCTCCGTCAGGCATTGTGGTGTAAAAAATTCTAACTCTAATTTATTAACGTGTGCAGATCTATTAACGTGTGCAGTTTTACTCTGACCGACCAATCAGAGGACGGAAAAATGCTGACGTTATTGTGGAGCAGCGAGCTGACTCTGTGAGGAGAATCTGAAATCTGATTGGTTAAAGAAACAGTCCCATTGTTAATATAGTTTAAGTTCAATCAGTCAGCACTACTGATTCTGAAGACCCTGGACAGATTAGATTGACACGGCATGACATCACATAGAGGCTGAAATCTGATTGGACAAAAAAATCTAACATCCACATCCACGTACTGGAAGCAGTGCAGCCAAGAAGAACGCTACGAAATGAAGAGAATAGACTGTTGGGAAGAAATTAATACAATTTCATTTAACAAATATTAGAATTTAGGTTGTAAATTTAAGTCAGTTTCACATTCCACACATTCTGTCCTGCACTTTAAAAAAAAAAAAAAAAAAAAAAAAAGTAAATAATTGCTTTACATGCAGAGGATGATTTCAGTTCACGTCGTTGCTTGTTCTCTGTGGGAGTTTTGACTTTTGTGGACTTTTTTGTGCTTGAACAAAGTATTAAGTATGAGCATTAAGAAAATCTGTAAGTCCGATGGAAATGTGTGTCTCTCCCTTTAAGGAGTCACATTTTTATTTCTGGTGTTTAATATCCAGTCAGTGGTTTTATTTCGGTAAGGATTTATTTATTTAATATTGTAGTAGTTAAAAGGGAAGCATGGCCCGAGCGTGACTGGAGCTGTGTGTAGGATCTGGAGTGGAATTCTGACTCCTGTTATCAGGGATGCTTGTAATAGTCTCACTGACAATGCATTCATTACCCCCTCTGCTTTATTGTTACCATTATCACCACTCTGTGTGTGTGTGTGTGTGTGTGTGTGTGTGTTTCACATGCTTCAGGACTCATTAATCACAGTCCCACAGACAATAAAAATGTCCCCTTTTGTCTCAGGCAAAAAGTCTTCAGTGTGGAGAGGTTTCACTACAGCTACTGAAGGTCCTAATGTCATTTGGTTTTATTTCTCTCAGCATCTACCTGACGGTCTTCTATATACGTTGTGTGTGTGTCTGTGTGTGTGTCTGTGTGTGTGTCTGTGTGTGTGTCTGTGTGTGTGTCTGTGTGTGTGTCTGTG
>JAOTRN010000025.1:5705726-5717807 GCA_028566695.1 Bagroides melapterus | reverse complement strand
ATGATGATGATGATGATGATGATTCTTTCTCTTTCACTGTCAGAGCTTCTCCATGTCTGACTGGATGAACTCCTGTGTAATCGGCGACAACATCGGAGAGTTTGTTTGCTCTGTGCTGTGTGACCCAAACTGCAACCTCGGCAACAGCAAGAGGCATCGATTTGTACGTTCTTGATACACTCCCGTGATGATTTCGCATCTTCCTGCACTAAGATCTCACGCTGAGACGTTACCGCAACGTCGGTGATGAGATATGTGTACACGTAGAGCTTCCTAGGACGTATCGCTAACGTATCACGTGTCCTTCTGCGTCTAGCCGGTGTACAGGGCGGAGCTGGTACCGTTTCAGCCTGGTCAGAGATCCGAGGATGCTCAGCTGGAGGAGGAGGAGGACGAGGAAGAGCCTGACTCTGTGCAGCAGGAGCCCCAGACCTACAGAGGGGCTGTGAGAAAATACTACCTCCGCTTCCATGACATGGATCTTGTGAGTGTCGAATCGGTGGATTCGATTGTCAGGACGCCAAAATTTCAGATAATTAAACCATATTGTACGAATTTCTCTCCAGTCGTAACCTTGCACATTTTCTCCCCCACACAGAGGTCTTTTAAAAAATATCAGCAGAGGCCTATAGTGAAGCAGCTGCACACCTCTGAGACTAAAGGTCTGCTTTCTGTGGATCAGATGCCACTCAATGCACTGTACAAGGTAAGAAGGTCAGGAGAGCAGAAGCTTTAGTGAAACTTTAATTTGTTAATGTTTATTAAGCTTTAATAAAGCTTTAATTCAGCTGAAGCTTTTAATTATGTCAAAAATCTTTTACAGAAAAGACACAATTCTAAACATTTTCTATTGGTAGCTAACATTTATGCTATTCATGGCTCCCTAACATGATTCTCACCGGACAAAATAATAGAAACAACCTTTTTTGCCCTTTTCATGTGATTTGGTGTCTCAACATAACGATTCATTTCAAGACCGGAATCGTTCTGAGCGCTCTGTGGGTTTTTTTTCTCCACTGAATAGGGAAAAAAATGAGTTCTCTTGTATCTTGTGAGATGAAACGAGAAAAATAAACACGTCTCTCCCCGTAGGTGTGCTTCAATCCAAACATGGACGCTCACAGCTGGGTGCTGTCTGCCGGTCAGTCTGGACTGGTGCGTGTTCACTGTGTCAGCGGCCTGGACAGTCCGCTCATGCACAAACTGGTCCGCGAAGCCCAAGCACAGTTTAGCACCATGTTCCCCTCTCAGGAAAAAGAGGCCTCTGCTACCGATGTCCACCAGTGCACGGCCGAGACGGTGCGAGTGTCCTAGACACTCCAGAGTAAGCCATGAAAACACAGAGATGCGGTGCATTCGTTTAGTCCAGTCCTTTGGTTTTACTCTTCTACGACTCAGATATTTTTTTTTTTAATCCTAACTTATTTTCGGATAAGATTTAATAGCGCTATTTTGATACAGATTATGAAAGTTGGCAGGTTTTATATTCTGTGCACTCGGTTTTTATTTGTTGTCGTGTTGTACAGAAATTGTCATTACATTCAACAGCACTTTTCAACTGCTAGAGATGTTTTTTCTAAAAGAAAGACTTCTAGGTTCGGGATATATTTATATTTGACTCTGTCTGATTTTTTTTGTTTTGTTTTGGTGTGTATGATGTGTTTATGTCCTAATTAAAACATGTCTGCGATATATTCCGATTTTTTTTTTTTTGTCCTGAGCCTGTCTACCATTGCACCGGTTTTCTTCCAGGTTTAATGTGACCGGTGTTCAGTCCTTTCTATTCTCTCTTGTCTCTTTACCAAGCAGTTTACAGCTGACCTCCTGCCTCATTAATCATGTGTCTAATTACACAACCCTGCAGCTGTAATGAACACACACACACACACACACACACGCTACACTAACAGTGTGATATTCACTTCAGGCTCATTAATAAGAGCACTGAACACATTGAGACGCCTCAGACAGCTTTTTTTTAACAAGGTTGATGAATCCACTGTGGCTTCCAAGTAACATAATCATTTCTCTCTATAGCTCTGGGTAACTGTGAGCCCAGGGGCTTCTGAAAAGTCATCTTTACGACCCACATAAGTCAGCCAGATCTTCTTTTAATCAACCAAAAAAAAAAAGGCAATGTTTTTTTTTGTTTTTTTTAAACTCCAATTCCAGCACATGAACAAAGAATGCACAACGTTTTTTTTTTAATCCATGCGTGAATCTGCCATAAAATTCATTGGGATTTTACCGTAATTCTGCAGGCAGTCATCTTATTTTATTGTAATTTTTTTTTTTTTTCTTAAAAAAAAACAACAACCTGAAATTAGCCTCCGAGATAACAAAACGTTCAGGTTTTAAAAACATTACAGCAACTGCAGACGCTGCATCCACTGATCCCGCCATGTTTTCTGACTGACAAGTGACACGCCACCATCTGGCACACCCTCTACCTCAGAAACTCAACACAAATAAAGTAAAATAAAATTACAAATTTTCGCTGGTGTTCAGACATGGACAACATCTTAAAAAAAAGTCGTCTCAGGGGAATCAGTTTGACTTTAACCCATGGGTGTCAAACTCAGTTCCTGGAGGGCCAGAGCCCTGCAGAGTTTAGTTCCAACCCTGCTCCAACATACATACTATGCAGTTTTTAATTAACCCTGAAGGACTTGATGAGTGGTGTTTAATTAGGGTTGCATTTAAACTGGGGCAATCCAGTGCAGAAATTATAAATCATTTCGTAATTATACAAAGCCTGAATGTATCTACAAATGCAGTATAGCAGAGGTACAGGCAGAAGCGCAGCTGTAAGACTACAATGACCATTTCCACTTAAAAAAAAACATAATTCCATTACAAAACAATTAAATAAACAGACAGAAAAAGTGCGTTGACATTGCACAACAAAACTAACACAAGTAATCGGCTACTACACGTTACAACGGTATAAGGAGCACTCTGTGTTCCATCTTTTGCTGTGTTCCATCTTCTCTTCCTCTGACCTGGTAATGTACATACTTATTCTAAGCTCCTGAAATTATTCAAATACACCATGTAATTTATGAGACACATTTTAAATATTTAAAAATTGGCCTATGGGATGCACAGGTTAAAACTGTCGTAAAATCGAACGTTTAATAAACTAACGCGTAGCGAGCTCTTAGTTAAGAACTGAAGTCGTGATTTCATTTTGGACCCTTGTTTTATTTTATCGTGGTTTACAAAAAGCTGACTTTATTAAATGTGTAGCGATGAATGAGAACACGTAGATACACAAAACACCACCAGTTACACATTTACACCAAGGACTTTTATACAATATGTAAAATATATATACACACACACACGTTCACACAGACACACATTAATAATATTTACAGCTTTTCACGGGTGCACACAAAAACAGGACGCAGGACACATCAGACACATATCGGACACATCAGAAGCGTAACGACGAACACGTTAACGGACATTCTGCCTTAAACTCACCTCGGTTTGTTTGTTTGGGGTGAGGAACATTAACTCTTTACGGTGGTGTGTTTTGGTTCTAAATGCATATTCCTCCGCTTTAGTTTCTTCATGTATTCGGTGGGAAAATAAAGTCCTCCGCGTGAATTAGACTAAAATCCGAAAGATCCGGATGCAGACGTATGAACACCGATAATTTCCTTAACGCAAATGTCATATGACGTACACTAAAGTGCAGCACTATTAAAAAAATATTCCCATTTTTATATATTGGTCCTTTCATTATCTTTTTTTTTTTCTTCCCCCACTTGCTCATCATGCTGCAGTAATGCTGAGGTGTTTATGTGTAAAATATCTCCGGTCAGGTCTTTTCATCAGAAATCGTTTGCTTGGCAGTTTTTAGGTTGAACTCAGCACTCATGCAAGCGTGCTGCTCCCCAGTGGGGGGTTTTCACATGTAATAATGTTGAACCCCCAACTTTTTTTTTCTTTACAGTGCAGCCCACGATATCAAAACACTTTAAAGCAGACCTTAAAGCACAACGACAACATGTTTGCATATCAGCCGGAGATTACGGCTCTTATTCATCAAAGTCACAGAGAAACGAGTGTGTGGAGTGAATCTGACCGCTGGCTCGGTGATCTGAGAGCAAGTAAGTTAGTTATCGAGTCATGAATGAGTCTTATGGGTGTGATGGGCAGGGGTGCACATACTTTTAGCTGTACACCATTTCCATACTCTTTCATTTTATCAGTACGGGAGAAAAGTGATATTTTTCTTAAGTTGTTTTTTTTTTGTTTTGTTTTTTGTTTTTTTGGATTAATTGTGTATGTAGAACTTGAACAGGAACGGGTCCCACCATTTCAGTGAAGGAGAGGATCCAGTAGGTCGATTCTGTAATCCTGTGAAAACTGTTCGTTTTCCCTGCACCTCACAAAAGCATGCAGGTAGGTGAGCTGATTAAAGTGCCTCTCAGGTTGTGTGTGTGTGTGTGTGTGAGAGAGAGAGAGAGAGAGGAGAGCTCATATGTGTGTGTGAGAGTGAGAGTGAGGGGGTGTGTGTGTGTGTGTGTGTGAGAGAGTGAGAGAGAGTGAGAGAGAGAGAGGGAGTGTGAGTGAATCGTTGAGTGAGTGTGTGTGTGAGAGACCAAGCAAGTCAAAAGGTCAAAATCTGGTTGAAACTGACCCTGAAGTCGCTTCATGATGGTAAAGTTTGAGGAAACCCTCGTGTCATGTTGTGTTGCATTTGACTCATTTTCAGTATTGTGTTAAAACACAATACTGAAATATTCACAACTGATTAAACACAAAAAGGTTAAACAGCTGAATAAGGAAAATTGATGGAATTGACACATGTGCGTTTGTGCATGATGCGACTTGACCGTGACTTTGATGAATAAAAATTTTCTGTGTATTTCCCAGACGTCTGTTTCAATAACGTAAAGCTTATAAATTACAGCGAGCTAACTGTGACGTCTGTGATACACAGATTATAAACAATACAAGTTTTTTTTCTACATTCAGATTTTTTTTTGGTTGATATTATACACTTTCTATCAATATAAGGTGCTGGCCACGCCCATTTTAATGACTTAATGATACGTGTTATTAGGTTTACGATGGCTTTGATTCGGTCCCTGTAATGGAGTGATGCAGGGACGTGGCAGCGCTGAGCTACTCGTTGGAATGTGGCAGTCACATCTGTTGAAAGTTATGGCAGTGTGTTTGCACTCAAAAAAAAAATCACTGCACTTGGAATGAGTCTAGACGTCCGTCCTCATCACCCTCTAGCCCCTCATTCGATCGGGAGGAACGTCTGCTAATGATGAAGCGTCGACCGAACGGCGCTCGGTGTGACGCTTGAGTAATAAGTGCCTTGAATTTCCCTCTCTCAGTTTTTGAATTTTGTTAGATTGTACTTTAGGTTTAAATGATCTCTCTCCACCTCTCCAGATCACGTGTCTCCTCACTGCAGTCACACTGAAACCCAGCGTCCACTCCATCCTGTGGGCTCAGAGCTGCTAGAAAGAAGTATTTTTCTCTCTCTGGCAAAGCAACACTACAAATCTAGAGGTGCGTCCCAAATCACACTGTACACACTGCGTAGTGTAAATAGTGTGTGGAGTGTGTTCAGGAAGTGGTGCACTTATTTCATTGAGATAATAAAAAAGAAATTGTGGAATGTTCGACATCGATGCTTTACTTCCGTTGAGGAAGAGGAGCGGGGCTACAGTCACGTTACGTGCGTTTGTGATCGACGGGAAACGAGCTGCGGCTAGAGAAGGTGTCCATGTGCTGCTATTAAAAAGTGAAAAAAAAAAATGATTCGGTAAAGCCGAGATAAAGAGAATTGTTTTTTCAAACTGCTGACTTGAACGTCTCTTGATCTCGTCATCCGATTGGTCGGATTCTACAAGATTTCCAGGAGACGTGTGTTTAACGGTCCACCTGGACACAAAGGCCGTGGTGGTGGTGGTGATCTGCTTCCCTCGTGGAAGAAGGAAGTCGTCACATTTATTAGGATCAGCAATGCGTCGGGATTTCATTCATCTGAACAGGTTGCTTAAATGGACCGTTTATGGCCGCACACCAAAACGAACTCTGATTGGCTGTTTTACATGTCACTCAGACACCCTGCTGTGGAGTTCAGACCTTAAAGCTCTGACCACATGAAACTAGATAGAGCATGAAACACGAGTTATTATTCACGAGAGACAAGGATCCAATAGGTTTATAAAAATGTACGTTTAATTTACCTTCCTTTACTCTAATGTGGGTGGAGATCTGTTTTTGGATGCTGGACAAAAAAAAAAAAGAAGAAGAAGAAGAAGAAATGAAGAGAAACATGGCTAAAATAAACAAATCCTTTAAATAATCCTAAAAAAGAATGAAAAATAAAGTCTAGAACAGACACGAGCGTATGTTCCACGTCCGTGACGCCTCTCGGGTGTAAATCGGTTTATTACTCATGTGACCTGTAACATGAGTAACCTCTGTAGTGCGATAAAGGTTAACAAACATACTCCTGGGGCCGTAATTTACTGAGATCTCCATGTGCACAGGAGGTGTTTTTCGAGACGTACTGATTTTTAACGAGTTCAAATGGAAACACGCTCCTCCAGAGATCACGTATACTAAACGTGTCTGATTTGCCTTCTATTTCTCCCAATCTCTGTCAAAGTGAGAAAAGAAAACATCTTGAAGAGTCATGGACATTAATCTAGACCTTGGAGGTTGGTAGTCAGTGTGGGGCAGGTGTTTAATGCCTCTGTATAGTAACAGACAATAAAGATTTCTTTTCAATACTCTGAAATAATGCTGCCGTGTGTGTTATGGGAACGAAGCCTGTTAAAGCGTACGTTTTAAGAACTATGAGTGGATGGGCGTATCTCGGCATGTACATATAACCAAGAAATAAAAAGTGCACCGGGAGCATTTCTGGACATATGGACAAGTCAAAAACAATGTATTTCAGATAGGCTGCGTCCCAGGATGGAAACTGCTTCCTCACCAGATTTTCTCGGTGAGGTTAATCCATGGGATCCTGGCACATTGTGCAGTAGGCCATGTCCTCACTGTAGGGCTCGACCTGTACGGTGGTACTGTAGAAGCCGAATTTGGTCTGCAGGATCTCCGTGGCTTCCTTTAGGACACTGTGAGGATCTGCGTTCTCGTCTGATGACGACACGAACATAGAATTAATCAGGCGTTAAATACAATACGTAAATCGGAGACATCGCTTTAAGTTGAATTGGTTTGGAAGAAGTTCAGGTCTTACCAATGGCCACGTGGACAGAAACCAGGGTCTGTCCTACAGTTAGAGCCCACAAGTGCAGACTGTGCAAAGCCTTTACAGATTTCAGCGAGAGCAGAACTTCCTTCACAGAGTTAAACTTAATTCCTCTGGGTGCACCTGAAAGATAAACCCATGCCATGAAGGACAGGAAGTACTAAAGAACATTATCAGCTGAGCAAACCTTAATACGTGGGAAGTGCTCTGCTGTGAAGGTGTGAAGATTGGATTTTTACTGTATATTAGATCTAACGGATCTAGAGAGTAATAATATACAATATCGGTCGTGACGACACGAAATAAATGCTTCGTTAAGCTCTTGTGTAACTTACTGAACATGAAAAAATCATCTAAAGAGATGTCCTAACGTTATCAACATGATGTATCTGTAGCATCAGGCGACCTCAAGTCCGTCACTTTAAAGCTGAATTAATTACTAATCATTAATCATCATTACTAATTTTTAGTATTTATTAACTTATTAGAAGCTGGAGAGGTCGAAGGCGGACACGTGAAGCTGCTGACGTTGTGTCTCGGGTTAGTTTTACACACTCAGAAACGAACAATCTGCCCTCTTCAACGTACGTTCCCTCATAGACATCCATGATTGGCTAACTTGACTGTGATTGACAGCTGGGAGAGTGCATGCCCCGCCTTCTATACTTTTATTTTGATATTGCAGTAGCCGTTTGTTCGAGCTGTATAAAAGCTCAATGATTTGTGTTTATGAATGATACACAGCCACTAAAAGCTCAAACTTACCCTCCATGAGGATGCGGAACACATCCCGGAGTATGGTGACTGTTGTTCCCAGGACAAACAGAGAGAACAGGAAGGTGCAGATGGGATCAGCGATTTTGTATTCGGGCTGCAACACACAAAGCATTCACTTAGCCTTCTTTAAAAATTTATAGTAACTCATTACACTATATGGCCAAAAGTTTGTGCACCCCATGTCAATCACACATCCCACTAGATGATGGATCGCGACTGTGGGAATTCATTCAGCAGTAAAAGCATTACTGAGATCAGACTCTGATGTTGGGATGTGGAGGAGACTCCAGTTCCAGTTACATCTCGAAGGTGTTCAGTGGGGTTGAGTCAAGTACTGGATGTGGATGGGGCTAAAATATTTCCGCATTGCAAGATAAGAGGGAGGTGTTTAGGACACGATAATTAAGAACCAATTTGTCAGGGAATCTGTGCAGGACACTCGAGTTCTTCACTCCAACCTTCATGTCTTCATGGACCTGCTTTGTGCACAGAGATGTTGTCATGCTGGAACAGTTCCACTGAAGAGAAAATGGAACCCTACAGCGTTCTATATATACACTTTGGTGAAGAACTACATATGGGTGTGACGATCAGTGGTGTGCCTGCTTTTGCCATAGAGTGTAGCTCTAGACTACTTTGTGTTACTCCTGTATGGAGTGATTTCAGGTATTTACCCGCAAGTAGATAACAATGGCTGCAACCATCACCCCAAAGCTCTGTAAAAGATCGCCCAGAACATGGATGAACGCCGCCCTGACGCTGGTGTTTCCATGGCTACCCAGGAGGCTGTGGGAGTGGCCATGGCCCACAGGACTCATCCCATTTTCGGTGATCTTGTGATAGCCAGATTCACTCCCATGAAAGCTCGTGGAGTGATGGAGGATGTACGCCATTCTGTAACAACAATCCATCAAAACCAATCAAGCTGGTTCACCTTAAGCCACGCCCACTACCTAAGCCACCAACTTGTTTTGGTTTTTTTTTTTGACTCACATGATGTTGACCATGACAGCACACCCTGAAGTCAGCAGCATCACTCTGCCATCGATTTCATAATCATTTTTGACAATTCTCTCAACAGCTAGGTAAACCAGCACCCCGGTAACGATCCAGATGGACATTATGGATATCAGGGCTCCCAAAATCTCTGTAAACAAACAAAGCAACAAACCAACCCACCTCTTATGTCATGGACATCATCAACAACACAGTAATATTCTCACCGAGTGACCGATATATATCGTGCAGATGTTGGCGCAGATGTTGGATTTGCTTTCTTAATACTTACCTGATCTGTGCCAGCCAAAGTTCATGATCTTGGTGGGAGGTCTAGAGGAAATCCACAGGGAGAAAAGGCTAACCATCATGCTGCCGAAGTCTGTGAGCAGATGAGCGGCGTCGGTCATGATGGCCAGGCTGTGGGCCAGATAACCTCCTGGAAAAAAAACGGAGAGAACAATTGCAGAGACATTCCAAGAAACTGCATACAGAGCTTTCATACAGAGCTTCCACATTTTAAAATTAGGATTAGTCTATTAGTTATTGATATCGGATCATAAAACAGTCAACAACCCGCCTACGTTAAAAAAGCTTAAATGATTCTCTCGCTATTCCTAGAGAAGACTGAAGCCAATGAAATGTTGTCTAAGAAATTTAACGCTCGACTCTGAAGGCAGCGTTGAGCCCAGACTCAATACCACAATGTAAAGATGAACAACAAATGATTATTAAACCAGAAATCCATAAGGCTTCATTCCCCACAGAGGGAACATTTATCTCCCTCGAAGAGGACAAGAAACGAACGGCGTCCGAATAAAAGTCGATGAAAAAGGAAGAGCTGTCAAGACACATGGAGCTTGATTTAAACTGACTGAGTTTAAATCAGTCAGTTGTTAGGTGTTTTGTTGGAAGTGTTGTAAAGGATTCCATGTTTTCTCCTGAGCAGTGAAAAATCCTCCAGGTCCTGCACATCGTTTGCTTTTCCAGCATCTTCTTCATATCAAGGATGATACTCTAAGACCCTGTTAGGAGGGAGGGGTTTAAACTTTTGAGCAGGATGATTGGTTTAAATGATCTTTCTAATTATGGTTAAAATATCTCTCCAATTATTATTTTTTTAAAGGAACATTTCTTCGTTTTTCGGAATATTTGAAGACGGAGAAGCTCAGAACGTTGTACGCTAGCGAGTTTAAAGAGACTGACATGCAGGTCAAATGCAATCAGTTTAGGTTAAACTTTAGCATTATTGAGTAGATCAGAAGTTTTCAAAGAAGTTCTCTCTTCTGTTGTGAGACGGTTTCCACTATTTTGTACAGAAACAAGAGAATAACAAGTGAAACTCTTGAAAAAAGAAACAACAGCAATCATTTGAATAGACATATCCTACAGCTCCCACATGCTAAGAGATTAATGATGCAGATATCTGTGGCACATGATGCTTTCATGACCCGCTGGTGTTTCTCGTCGTCGTATATACACGGCTAGTCGAAGAGCGCGTCACTCTACGCGATTAATCATCGAGAAAATCACACACAATTACGAATAAACCTCAGTCGAGTCAGAGGTTGGATGGTGGCGTAGTGTACGCTAGGCTTTACTGCTCACTCAGGGTTCTAACTGTATTATTAGCACAGTTCTGTTTGCTCAGTAATCAGTCCAATGTAGAGCAAAATCTGAAACTGATCGAAGAAAAGGCTTTACAGTATTTAGTGGCAGAAATTTAAATTGGTTGTAGGATTTAGCAGAAAGTTTCAGTTTGTGAGCACGTTAAATATAACGTTTTTGGGGGTTTTTTTTAAATCTGGAAATGAATACTTTATAGGTTTTATCATTTGACATGAAAATTCAAAATATATCATTATCAAATGTAAGAAATCTCCGTGTTAAACCTCTTTGTACAAAAGTGCAGGCTCATTTTTCAGCCGTATTCCCTCTGATGAAGCTTGTGTTCAGACGTCACTCCAGTGGATTTGATCAGAAAGACACGGATCATCAGGATCGACACAAACTGGTATGTGGACTCCAACCCAGTGGTCATTAAGCAAAAGGCGAAGTCTACTCATCACTCCAGATGTGACTGATCATATCATTCCTATTGAATTTTTTTTGAGGACAAGGAATACAAAAGGGAAGTTGTTTCACTAAGCAGTTCATCCAGACTGGATTTTTTTTGTCATTGATAAAAACTAATAGCACTGGATTCCTTTTTAAATCTCCTCCCAGTAAGACACATCTGTAATGACTTTCTATGAGAGCTGCACTCATGTTTACGTGAATAAAAAGGCTGCACGCGTGTCGATGATGTCGCACGATGCGTTTCCGCCTGAATCGTGGAGTTTGGATGATTGTGTGTTAATTCCTGTGATCAGGAAATGATGAAATCTAGATTGGGTTGGAGTCCTGAACTCCTTTCTGTTAGCAGTTCCTCTGAACTTCCTGCATTTAACAATACACAAACACACCCTGTACCTTTTTATAAAATCTCCTTCTATCTTTAAGAAGTATATATAGAATCATTGATTGTTCTCGTATACAGCACCCTGACTCTTACCGATCACTTCCCCGATCATGAACACCAGGCAGACTACAGAGGCAATGTACAGCTTCTTTTTAGCCACCACCTTATCCCGGTTCTCCTCCCACTGAGCTTTGCTTCCATGACAGTGAGCTCCCACTGGCCTCTTCAACTCGATGGCTCCGGTGGCATCTCCGTTCTCATACACCTGACCCGGGTAGCTTTCGCTGGAGCCTGACAATTCACTGCAAAAAAATAAAGAGACATGTTTTGTAGCCATTATGCAGATCTTATACTCTGAACAAATCTAATCAGCATGTAGTTTATTACAGATTATAAGTAGAACTCGATGCCAAGGACAGAGAGACTCTTCTCGTTACCAAGATGTATGCCTCTTAGTGCACTTAATTTATATCTTAACGGTCATGGAGCAAGGAGAAGTAATTATTGACATATTGTACTTTACTACTGACGGATAGATGGACAGACCAACAGCAAAAATCCTGGATGCTGAGTTCCTAAACATTTAAGT
>JAOTRN010000025.1:5621837-5642842 GCA_028566695.1 Bagroides melapterus | reverse complement strand
TGTAGGGAATGGTCTTGTACATAATAATGCAGACATCATAAACTTATAGAACAAAATTTGTACTACAGATAATATGGGGCCTAAGACTTTTACACAGTACTGTAAGTCTTCAGACCTTGTTTGAAGATAGTCGGTGACACAGCTGTTCGGACCCCTAGAGGAAGTTCGTTCCACCACCTCAGTGCCAGAACAGAAGAGTCTTGTTGTAATACCTACCTCTTACCCTGAGAGATGGTGGGACCAGTCGAGCAGTGCTGGTAGATCTGAGGGTGTGAGGTGCAACGTGAGGAGTGATAAGGGCTTTGAGGTAAGAGGGAGCTGGTCCATTGTTGGCTTTGTAGATAAGCATCAGTGTTTGGAATCTGATGCATGCAGCTACGTGAAGCCAGAGGGAACGCAGCAGTGGGGTGGTATTTATTGTATATACCAGTCATACTGCAATCAGGGGAAATCCTGGCATGTGTGTGATCAGAGTGTACGTATTAGACCTGCCTGGGATTAGGGGTGAAAAAGAAGAAGCAGTGAAAAAAAAAAAAAAAAAAAAAAAAGAGTGCACTAAGACAAATAGAGCTCATTTAATCTAATTTAATCCTTTGTTAAATAACGAGGAATCTGAAAAAAAAATAATCTAGGATGAGCGAAAGTTAAAGAAGATATCAGCTCGTGTACAAGACACGAAATGACCACTTTGTGAGCGTTAACAGGGTTGCAGGAAAAATAAATACAATTAATAAGGGCAACTTTCAAAGAGGGGCGTACAATGCAAAACGTTAACGAGTTTTAACTCCGCTTAAAGAGATGGAGTGAGCAAAATAGAAAAGCTGAAGAAAAAGAAAGAAATGGATTATTGCTGTACCGAATATTTTCCCATCAGTGAGATCAGCTGGACAGCAGACTGAACTAGATTTCTGTTCATTTGATTCATGATCACTTTATTGTACACAGATGAAGGGGAGACACAAATAGTTTGTCAATATGACAGCAAGTGGGTCTTTTCACTAGGAAAAGAAATCATAAAAACACGCTAAATACACGCTAAAGAACTCTGTAGGAACATAATGTGCTGATTTCACTATTCAATGCATTTTGATTTCAGTTTCATATCAAAGGGCTGCATCATGCGTTTCTCAGCAACAAAAGCAAAATATCAGCAAAGCCTCTGTTCATTATTGAGGTCAAACAGCCCGAGGTCTTATTTCTTTGGCCAAACAAATGTAATTCTCTACTCTGCTTTAATTCATGTTAAGAAGCACAACAGTCTCTAAAATCTCACAATTCACTAAGAAACATCTGTAAAGGTTAAGTAGTGGTCATTCTCAACAAACTAAACAAACATCACAGCCAAATTTGGTTGTTTTTTTTTTACACTTCCAATTTTTTTTTTAAATTTCCATAAGAAATATGTTTTTTGTTGTTTTGTTAATACAGATTTCCAGAAAAAGTTCCACATCTAAGATTCCCGCACCAGAGCCTGGAGTTGGTGTGGGATTAAAAAAAAATGAAGAAAAAAAAAATGAAATGATAGTTATGCGTTTTGAAATGTTAAGCGTAGGAAAATAAGCGAACTCCATCAAGTCCGGCACTGAGCTCGGTGGGCTTATTGATTGGTTCATGGTTATTCATTGTTCATGATTCTGTTCCTGCAGGTGTAGGAGCATCCTGTACAGCCCTCTGATCAGGTGGTGCATCGGTGGCATGTGGCATCTCTTTGCCTTCTCTAGGCTGAAAAGGTGTAGGTGGAGCTGGTCCGTGAGCACCAACGGATGGTGGAACCATTGCGCCAGGGGGTGGCAAAGACCCAGGAAGGAACGGCCGGGGTGGGAAAGGCAAGTCTTGAGGTCCGGCAAAATTAGGCGGGAAGTCATGTATGCCGTGTGGTGGTGGATGTGGACCCATGGACGGGAAGTCTCTCCGAGGTGGCCCATGCACTTTGGAGTGGAGAGAGGGAAAAAGGAAAAAAAAAAAAAAGACATTAATTTCATTAATTTTTCATACATTCTAAATACCCCAACATTTGTGGACACCCGATCATCACACCCACATGTGGTACGTCCCAAAACAGCACAAAGAACCCTGATTGCAACTCAGCCCTTTTGAACACCTTTGGGATGAACTGGAGTCTCCTCAAAATCCCAACATCGGGGTCTAATCTCATCATTGCTCTTGTAGCTGAATAACACCCACAATCCAACATCTAGAGGAAAACCTTCAGAGAACTGTGAAGATTATTATAACAGAATAAATCTGGACTGAGGGGTTCACCAAGGACATATGGGTGTGTTCGTTGGGGTGCACATACTTTTGGCCTTGTAGTATTTGTCAACTCTTACACCATTTCAAGGGCACTTTAAAGAAACAGCATGTCTTCAGTGGTCATTGATTTTCACCTGACCTGCTGATGACATGAGAATGGATGAAGTTACTCATCAGTCAGCAGGTACTCATCCTCCGCCAAACAAGGCTGGAGTTTGTGTTACTAACTTACTTATGTGACTGCAATAACCTTCAGACAGGATAGAAACTATCAAAGAAAAACTGAGACCTTGACCCCGTTTGGATCGACTCCAAAAAAATCACTCAAATATCTAAACACAAACCATCACATCAACACACTCAGGACCGATTCACTTTATACTATACAGCTGTTTTAGATTAATGGCTTCACTCAGAAGAGCCTGGTTCCTTGCAGGGTTCCTCACTCTCTCATATAAACCTCTTGCTTTGTTCTAAATCTACATCTGGATACACGTGACTCTTGTCTACTTGTTAAACGTAAATTTTTATTTAGCCTTAATCATTGAGTCTATTAGCACTGTTTACCAAAGGGTGCAGGAATGGGTCCATATGGATGCAAGGGGAAAGGAGGTCTGTAGGAGTCCATGTGGGGTGGCCGGAAAGGAGGTTCAGGTCCAAAATGCGGTCCAGGAGATCTCATGTGGGAATGGCCGTTGAGTGGACGCATCACTGGAGGAAGTGGTCCGTTCATCGGAGGAAGTGATCCACCCATTGTTTGGGGGCCATAAGCTTTTGGAACAATGTTTGGAGCAGGGACAGGAGAATCCCTGATAGGAGATGGGAGAAATGAGGCCTGTCTCTGGGACTTCTGGGAGATCTGTTTAAAAAAAAAAAAAAAAAAAAAAATAGAGTAGAATTCCTTCAGATTATACCTCAGATTAGAGACGTCTATAAACTGAAGTAAGCATATTATAACGTCAGCCATGCACTATAACACTCCTTTGCAGATTACCACCAGTGAGCACCGTGTTACACATCCCACAGCTTTAAGTAATAAAATCTTACACCAGTGATTTCAAAGACAGACAGAATCAGCATTGAGCACCGCATTCAGCATCGCTGTGGGAAATAAACTCTTTAAATGTCAGCCAGAAGGTACAAGACACAGGGTGAATTCAGGTAGACTGGAATGTCAGGACAACTGAGAGTGTTTAACATGGACGTTTTTTTTTTTGCCTGTTAAATAAAACTTGATTAATGTAGCACCGTATAAAGAAAATAAAAGACTGGATACGAATTTGGTGATTACTCTAAAATTAGTGTCATAGAGGATGAAAATGGCTTAATCCAATGGAAATGCCATTCTAATATGTTTATTAATCAGAGTTTTGTCAAATAAGCAGTACTTCTAATGCTTCTTTGTTTGTTTTGTAAATATATTATATGCATTTTTTTAAATATGATTCCTACACAAAGTTAGTCAACACTGAGATGTAATGTACCTGAATTCACCATTTATTAGACGGGGGGGAGAAAAAAAAAAGAGAAAAAAAAAAAGTGTTTTGGTTAGTCATCCACAAACATTTTTCTCAAAATCAGTAACCTGCCGCTGGGAGCTTTGAATTTGCATCAGCCATGATCATTCACCCATCCCTTTTAAACCATCCCAACACTCAGGCAAAGTACTCACTGCCTCTGTAGGATCAGTAAAGGCCTGAACTGTGACCTCAGCCTTTGCATCTATTGGAGGTATTTGCTTTTTTTTTTTTTTATAAAGAGGAAGAGACATATACAGTGACTATGGAGATTATAATACGACTACAGTTTCCTCAATCACAGCTTCAAAGTGTAGAAAAATCACAGATACTTACAGATCCGTCCTGTGTGCAAGGCGAAGAGGTACGAGGAACAGCCAATTCTAAAAGAAAAAAAATCTTGATATAGCATTATTCGTATTATTTATAAAGGGAATCTTCAAAAAAAAAAAAAGAAAAAGAAAGAAAAACACGTACCTGGCCGAAATGGCAGTGGATGTCCAAGGTCAGCGGAGCGTCCGTGGCTGTCCAGAAGCAGACGTGGCCCTGGAACAGTGAAGGTGTGAGTCAAGATTTCATGTAGATTACAGGTACCAGTGTGAAAAGAAGTTAAAATGACTTCAAAAGCAACCAGTGACTTTAAAGAGAAAAAGTGGATCTGTAATGACCAAGTCAATCAGCTGACAAGCTGCATTTTACTTGCTGAAGGAAAAACCGAAGACAAAATGGCTCGAGAATTAGCAGGAAGAAATATAAACACCTGGCAGATCATCATGATGGAAAAAACTATTTCCATTACGATTATGTTGATTTGAAACTAGAGGCACATGAAACATGCTGTAATTCCTGCCCAGTTCAAAAACCACGTGTGAACAACCATTTTTTATCACTGATTGGTTTGTAAGTGACCCACAGTGATCTGGTTCTGTTCCTTTTTAAGGGACTGCAGGTTTCATCAAATTAAGAATCCTCTGTTTAAGATTTGTAAAACACCTTTAAAATATAGCCAACAATTTTATCCTGCATCTGCGTAATGGGATAGACACCAGGGCACGGAAATATTCCTCATGTTGAGCAGGAGGATAAATGTATGTATGAAGCCTAAATATTTCCTGTATGCTGTAGATTGTGAAGTTCTGAGTTGTCTTGTAGAAGAGCTATTTGACTCCCATAACATAACATAGATGTACTCATGGAAATGTACAACGGCACAATATGTCAGGAAACAGGAAGCGTGTTCCCAAGTCATTCAGCTAAGCAGTATCGTGGGGAAATAAGAGCTGATAAAGTAAACAGATCTGTAAGCAGGGAGGTCACAGTGCCATCGCCTTGGAAACACCAGATACTGCACAGGGTATAAAGCGACCCTACCTGCACCTTAGTAATCAAAACGGTCCATTACTGCAAAGTGAATGATGAGCAGAATGTGTTCCAGTATGGAGGGGAAAAAAAAAAAGGAGTGGGTGAGAAGTGAAAGCCAAGGCAATTAACACAAGAAAGTAGGATGATGGTCAATGATGGTCAGTTCTCCTCGTCTTTAGCTGTGTACATCTACATACCCTTACTTCCGTTCAGCGTCTTGATGGTAACGGGGTAAATTGAGTGCATATTGTACACCAGCGTCATACAGCTGCATCCCACTTCTTTTACACAGCAAATGAAAAAAGCTCTCAAGTGAACAGCTTCCTTGCTATGGTTCCAGTGGCATTGTGAACAAGCTGATAATTAAGAATGTGCCTGGAAATATGAAGCCTCGGGAGAAAGCCTTAGTAGCGTCATCCTTGCCGTTCTCCACCGTGATGAGCAGCTATAACTCTACCTGAACGACTTTCATGTCTGGACTCTAGATCTTGAGGAACCTGACATGATCCGACACTTTCATACCTTCTTTTAGTCCCACGACTCAAATATTATACAGCCATAATCCTCTAGGTGCACGAGCGCTCGCTCTAAAGCGGTTTCAGTATTTGCAAGGCAGCCGTGTAAACGTGCTCTGGTCAGAATACTTCATCCAACACTCCATGATATAAACACATCAGTTGTGTCAGACCTGTCAGAAACCTGTCTGAAGCTTCTGAGGTTTTGCTTCAAGCACAGCAAACACCAACATGATTATCTAGAGCATCATGTATGACGTTAGCTTCCTATTCTTCGTTCTTATTGTAGTTTTTGTGTGTGTGTGTGTGTGTATGTAAAAAGTCTGATCAGAAAACAACTTTAGATACCATGTCTGAGTGTTTTCAACCATGTTATCTCAATAATCAGATCGATAATCGTTCACTATTTAAAGCCATCGTATGGACTACGTGGGATTGTGGCGATTTATTTCGATGAATCTTTTAAAGTGAATGAACGGTTCATGTTCACTTCTATGTAACGGTGTAACAACGGACCTTCTGAAAAGTGACACTGATTGAATCGTCAAATAAACAAATCTTTTTGGTAAAAATAATAGAAGATTCAAATTACTGTGAAAACCTGAAACTAACTCCGCTAGCATACCAGGACACGTAGACGTGACAGTATAATAAAGAATAAGAACGAGAAAAAGGAGAGCGACATACCAAATGGTTCGCTCCTTCGTCCAATGGAACTAGATGGAGGGCGTCCCGGATCTTCGATCATTAAAGGTGGAGAAGGAGCACCACCGCTCACAGGGGAAGGTCCGTATGAATCCCCTTTAAAAATGACATTTAAACATTTAGTTAAAAAAAAAAAAAAGGGCAAAAAAAAGTGAGGGCAAACACTGAGAACAATTTCAAATATAAGAGTAGAGAAGGAAAATGATGAGGGTTAAAAGCAGAGCTCACCTCTCTGTAGAGGGGGCATGTGACGGTCTGGAGGACCCGACTTGTACAGGGCATGCTCTAAATCGGACATTTTGTCACTACACTCCACAATCCTGAGACGGGGGGAAAAAAAGCTCATAAAGTCACAGAACAAATGTTGATATCTTATGAGACCGAGACCAAGACAAGTCCACTCACTTCTGACGCAGATTAGCACATTCTCTCCTCTCTTCTATCAAGGCTCGCTCAGAAGCACGGGCTTTTAACTGAAAAACAAAACCAAGGCCATATTCAGTACCAGCTCCGCTTAGAGAACGCAGCTGATATAAAAAAACACACACAATCTCAACCCAGACTTCTTACCCAGTTCTCATGGGCTTTCTTCTCCTGAACAGCAATCTAAAAGCAGACACGTTAGATAAGAAAACATTCAGAAGAACATATTTTAGCAAAGTTATTTCAATAAGAAGATTGGGCACACAGAAGCAAATCCAAACAGACCTCAGCTTTAAGAGATCTCTCATTTTGCTGCATTTCTTCCTGCATGTCTTTCACTTTCTGCCTGAGTCGATTCAGCTCCTCTTCGGCTTGTAAGGCTCGGCCGTCCACCTCGGACAGCTTGCTCTCCTTTTCGTGGCGCTCCAGCTCTTCCTGAGTCAACTTCCTGTGACGTGAACATTAGCATTAAGCCTGGGGTGCTAAGGAACCTAGTTCTCATGGTTTCAAAATAAAAGGCAATGGTGCAAAAGATAACTCCTCACTTTTTTTTTTTTTTTTTTTAATACTAGAATTCTTAAGTATTCTATAGTTAGAGCTAACATACTGTATGTCTGCTATTACAGATGTAGACAGGTCCACCTTTAGGAAAATCTTTATCTTAATAAACATGAATGAGCGAGTCAATTAAATCTAGACTAAAACTAAAACAAAATTTGGTGTAAACACAAACTATGCGAAAAATTTTTGAAGAACAGTACTGATAATATGAACAACAATTTAGTTCTTAACACGAAAGACACGGAGAGGTCGACACACGTGGCGGCAGACAGTCGATACTTACTGGTGCAAGATATTTTCTTTCTGGTGGTACAGTTCAGTTGTAATTTCTAGTCGCTGTTGGAGGTTCTTGTACTGGTTTTCCAGATGTGTTTTCTCATTTTTCAGATTTGTTTGGTCATGGATGACCTTCTGAAATTTCTCTGCAAAAAAAAAAATAAAAAGTTTTTATCCCAGGTTCTAGTGTAATAAATGTATAGAGTGCATACATAAAAGGTCAGGTAGATACCTTCAAGTTCCTGTCTGGTTTTCTGTTCATTCATGAAGTTTTCATACAAACGATTGCGCTCGTCCTCGATGACTGAAAGAGTTGCCTTGATCTGAAGGGTAAACAGTTCATTAAATATAAATAAATAAATTTAAAAAAATGAAGCATTTACATAGTGATCATTTGTACGTGTACTTACCCTTGAGACATCCATCATCTGTTTGAGCTGCAACTTCAGTGGATCACCGTTCTTATCTGGGGAAGAAGAAAAGAGTTTGAAAATACACCAATTAAACAAAACAACAACAACTTTTTTTTTTTTTTTAAAGCCCAGAATCACAGAAGACTCAGATCACTGCTGGTCATCTTACCGTTCCCCAGCTCTGTATCGTTACATGACTCAAGGCTCTTCAGTTCAGCGATGCATCCAGACAGAACCTAAGGCAGAGAAAACAAGTGTGTATTGTTCCATCATGGTTCTGCTGATGCTGTTAAACAAGTGAATGTTGCACGATTGAAGCAAAAAACTTTTTTTTTTTTTCCCCCTCACGTCAATTTCGTTTTCTTTGTGCACAAGGGCGTTCTCCAGCTCAGTTTGCCTTTTGTGGTAAACTCTGATTTCCTCGCTCAGCTTCTCATGTTTCTCTTGCCAGTCCTTGGCATCTTGCAACATCTGTGAGGGGAAACACAAAGGAACAAAAATATAAAATACAAGAAAAATACATTTGTTTATGAAATTAAATGATAATGAGAGTTTTATATACATAACTTACAGATTTCTTCTGCTCTTTTAGGGCACAGTTGTCCTTTTCGAATGACAGCACCTCAGCTTTCAGGGCAACTTCTCGGAGTTTAGCTTCATCCATGAGAACCTGAACCTAAAGAATTTATTAGAGAGAAGAAAATTCTCTTTTGTATTTGTGCTAGCAAGGAAACGTAAACAACACTAAGCAATCTGGAAATTCGACTGTAAGGAGGAAACGCACAGAATACAACACACAACTAATTTACCTTTGAACGTTCCTCGTCGTACACTTTTAGGGTTTTCTGATAGTCGTTAATTCCTTGATGCATTGTAGATATCTGCAGAAACACACAAACACACACGTACACACACACACACACACTTCAGCAGTGATGGACATTTTACAAAGAAAAGTGCTGATAGAAGAAAATTTACCTTCTCATACAGAGTTTTGTTCTCTTCCTGTGTATTTGCAATTTGCTCACAGAGGTAAGTAAAGTTTACAGACAGTTTATCCTTATCTGTGTTGAGGTGTCGGTAGTGCGTCTACGGAACATAACGGGTAAGTTAAAAATCCACAACTCTTTAGGGGATAAAACAATATTAATATCGCAACCGCTGAAATTTCATGAAGACTCGCCTTGAGAGTGTTAAACTCCTTCTGTAGAGAAGATTGTGACTCTTCTGAACTGTTCAGCTTTTCTTCATACTGCTTAATCTAAATAAATATGAAGAGAGAGCAGTGACTACGCAGTACTAAACTACTATTTAAAACCAACCTTTTTTTAAATAACAATAATAAAAAAAAACACAATAATAATAAAAAAGACAACATTTTACCGAATTTTCCAGTTCAGTAATTTTGTTGAGGACATCTGATTTCTCACTGATCAGCTGCTGAATCCTCTCTGCAAGCTGCTTTTCTGTTACTAGTAAACATAAATAAAAGCTATATGGTGAGACTCTGGTGAAATTCAGCACAATGTGATTGCAAAGGAGTAAAAGAGGAAATACTTACAGAGATACATCCTGCTTTTGACCTGGGGAAACAGAGCAGGTTAGATTCAGATTAAATTAAATCAGAACAATTCGTGAATACATGACAAAAAAATTAAACTTAAGCCATTATTAATAAAAATTAGGGATGGACAACGTGGCCGTTGTCTACGTGCTTCACTCCACAATCACTCTCTGTATAATAACCATGCTTGTTTTCTGCTTTGGTACATTAGTGTCATTTTATGCACCACCGGCAATAAAACATTTACTGACTGATTACAAAATATTAGGGGTGTGGAGCTCTGTGCATGCAAATACATTCTTTGAGGTGCTTTCAACTTTTTTGCTAAGCGAGACATCATACACATTAGCAAGACCCGTTTTTCCCCCAAAGGTGACCGAACATTCATCTAAATCTTTTGGCATAAAAACTTTTTTTTTTTTCTGTAGAAATACTCTGGAGCAGTTGTCTGTCACATTAAGCGTTCTAATTAATACAGAGTTTTGTTAATCAAATGAATATTATTAATGCCAAGGTGTTCGGCTGCACTTTGGTCTTGAACTTCGACACTAATATCATAATCACCGTGACTGATGTTGTACTGCACACTCCTCATTTTTAACGATCACACAGATATCTTACAGAAAGTACGGTCCTCCACATGAACACCAGAACGGTGAGAACTCCCACTACAGCTGTAGCAACCACAGGTTTCCAGGGCAGGCCGTGGAACGTAGGGCCGGGTTGCCATTCCTCAGGCAAAGCAGCAATCAGCTACAAGACAGACATCAATTCAGAGATCATGTAATTCTTCATTACACTGCTTTCAATAACAGGACTGAAATAACATGAAGAATGAGAATAAACCATTCAATATTCATTCTTTAAGGTTGGATTAGTTTCTTTTTGTACTCTAATAAACGCAAGCATGTCGGAATCTGTATAAACATGAATAACAATGGATAATAATCCTTATATATGCTGATCCTATTATAGATTGGGAGAAGAAAGTTCAAAAATTGGACATAGCAACCATAACAACAATATTTACAATATCCTATGAAAAAACATGGAAGCAAAGTAATACAAAAACAACTGAAATGCAGAAAATGAATGTTTTTAAATTGACCTTTGACCACAAATTGTGTTGCAATTGTGTTACAATCTTTTTAGAAATGGTCAAAGCAGTCATCAAAAATGTGCACCTCAAGTTGAACCTATGGTATGGTTTGTGATTGTTTTTCCCCCCTAACCTCTATTTATAATTAAATTCACTTCAATTCAATCCAATTTTATTTGTATAGCGCTTTTAACAATTTACATTGTCTCAAAGCAGCTTTACAGAACATAAGCATAGAAACAGCTCTAACAAAGTACTCAAGAATTATCCAAAAATTAGTACATCAAGAATAATAGCTATTTATATAGTTGGTTTGTATTTATCCCCATTGAGCAAGCCTGCATCAAATGCACCATGGAGCATCTTTTATAATAAATCTAACGTAATAAAAAGAACATTTACACACCAGATACATTATTAAATACTGCTGTATTGAATATTAATGACAGTGTTGGAAATGGGTCAAGTCTCTTATGTCCTGTTTAAAATAAACACAAATACAGGTGAGAACCGTTGAACAAGCTAATCCTCAACACACACACGCGCGCACACGCGCACACACACACACACACACAGTTCAGGTTGGACTTTCAGCCCTAATGCAGTACATTATACTGAGACACATATTATAGATAGATATTTAGTTCCTAAACGAAAACACGCTCGCTAGTAAGACTTCTCATGTGATTAGCATGTCAGTTTCAAGTCTCCGATTGCTGCTTTTCTTGGCATTAATCACTTTTTAAATATGAACAAGCCTTCGAGTAATGTTTAAAAATGAACTTCTGACAAGGAGAAGTTATTTTAATATAAACTCCTGACATGTAGCTTGGTTTATGATAGCTAGCTAATTGTGACAAGCAGCAGTAAAACACGTACTTCCTGAAATCCCGACAGAAACACGACAGAAACTGTCGTCCACAGCTCCAGCACTCCGGACAGAGAAGTGTAGCTTAAATCCGAGTCCATTTCTCTTTCACAGACTCACACAGTGTCAAATAAAACACGATAAGCTAAACAGCCGTCTATAGGCTAACTTCACACCGCTAAGCTGCCAGTCTGTAAATCAAACCTGACAGCTCCTGAAACTGAAAGTGAACACGAACGACTCTGTCGTATAGCTCAAAACCGATGGTCTTAAGAGCTCCATATACTGTACATTTCTGCCTTGCGAATCTCAACGCTAAACACTCTGTACTTCAACCCGCACACTAACCCACGTCGACATTCGAAAATCTCGTTACGTCACAGAATAGAGCTGAACAAAGTACTCGAAAATTCTGAACTCGAACAACGGAACTTGGCAAAAAAAAAAAAAATACGACATCCGAAAAAAACGTGCACTGAAAACGGTCAGTCAAGTCGGAACTGTAACTCGGGAAATCGTCAAAGCACGAGCTTTCTGATATAAACACAAATGACGTCACAACATGGCGGGGCGCGCGTGCGCACACATAGCAGTAAACTACGGATGTCCAAAAAGGCCACGCATTATGATTATAATATTTATTGGGATCTCAAGATAATAAAAGTTGTTTTCTTGAGCGGGTGTTGATTTAAGTATAAATGATGTGCATCAGATGCTCCTGCACACCCTGTAGATCTGGTGTAGCGGTAGAACAGTCACTTTACATGAATGAATAAATTTATAA
The DNA here is from genome assembly GCA_028566695.1 of Bagroides melapterus. Classification (NCBI taxonomy): domain Eukaryota; kingdom Metazoa; phylum Chordata; class Actinopteri; order Siluriformes; family Bagridae; genus Bagroides; species Bagroides melapterus. Next base: position 5,630,502 of record JAOTRN010000025.1, on the reverse strand, counting down.
ATATTTATAAATAAGGTATTTTATCTGTCAGTGATATGCAAGTCTCAAATTAGTGTCCGTCACTTGACAATGCAACTCCTGGACACTATGGTAAAGAAAATGGCCAACCAGTTGAAGGGACGTCTCCATGGTTACCGTATGAATGGTTGAAACAGTGAGCAAAATCTCCAGAATGGCAACAAGTAACAGCGTCCTGCTGCCCACAGTAGAGTACGTTACTGATACATATCTTGGAAAAATAACTTTATCATGAGATCACAAGTATAATAAAAACTAAAACAAAAAGAGAAAAAGAAATAACTGTATCTTTTTCTGCTTGATGAAGCGAATTATCCCCAAATTTCAAATAAATGCCTACATATTCCAATGAAAACTACAAAACTATATAAATAAAAATATAAATAGATAAATGTTACTTACAATTTCTGCATAGACTCCAATAAATTCAGATGCAAGAAGAAAGAAGTCCCAAGAGTGATCTGAGGTTGATGCGCTTGCTTGGTCATAGTTTGCGTTACTGTCAGAGAAATCCGAAGCCCTTGAAGAGTCCAGTGAATCTGATAAGGAAAACATTATTTAAACAAAACTAAGGTTTATACCACGTTAAGAAACAAAAAATAGGAAAATAAAACAGACACCAACCTGAAGCTGGATCGATTTCAAATCCTAAAATGTCCAAAGGATTCTCCAGAATCGCTTGTGGTCCTCTCTGAATGTCTGTAGTGTCCTGCAACACTGCTTGATTGTCTTCGTTTTTATTGAAATGCCCTGCGTCTTCCCCAGGGCCCACGTCCTGGCTATGGGATTCACCTCCCTGACCAGTGAACAACTCAGTTACTTCATGAGGAACTTCAGGAGTTTCGGTTACTTCGGCCAATGGGATGGTTTCCACTGGAATCTCTAATTCTTCAGACACATTCTCTGCTGCACAACAACAAGAAGCATGGGTTATATAATGGTCTTATTGGACCATGAGCTAACAAAGAACACTTTTGTGAAGTTAACATTTTAGCACTGAGGCATTGGTGGTCTATTACTAGAGGACTAACGCTGAAAAATATCTAAACATAAAGCGCACACCAAGTGAGCAGCTGATGATCTTTAGGTCATCTGATTAACTGTTACTTAAAGAAAAAAAAATTATTAAAACTTTTATTTGTTTTCATCATCCTGCCTATGTTTTGTTTTTTTTGGATATACCCAGATACTAATGTTCAAATAAGCAGCAATTCAGCAGCAATAATAATGTCAATCACATGGCAGTACTTATTTCTGTAGACCATATATTCTGATCAGACACAGACAGCATATTTGTGACCATGGTTAAACTACTGAAGGTACGGTCTTGAGTTTAACTTTAAAAACTACCATGCTTCCACTGCTGAGCCCTTATGCAAGGTTCTTAAACATAAACTGCTTAGTTCAAAAATCTTCCCTATGCCATAAATGTAAGTGATCTAAATGGACTTTGAAATGACCTCTGAGGCTCAGACGTACCCATTTTCAAGCTAGAATGTCTCTCCTTCACCAAAGGCACACTGGCACTGTATTTCTGATGCAGAGAAAAAGCCAACTCCTGAAAGTCATCCAAAACAGCAGCTTCCTCATCGATCACGACTTGGTCGAGCTGCTGTCCGAGGTCTAGAGCTCTTTGCTCCCGAGCATCCAGCATTTTGTCGATCTCGTCGAGTATGGCGTTTTCAGACACCTCCAGGATACTCTCCAGTGTGTGCTCTAGGTCCACGCTGTTCTGGGAGTCTGACTGCTTAGCAGACTTTAGCTGATGATCCAAGTCGTTGAACATTGATTCAATTCTGTAAAGGTCTTTAACGCTAAGGTGGCGCAAAATGCGTTCGATCTCATCGTCCTTTAAGTGTTCTCTCAAAAGGGTAAGTCTCCGGACGTCGTCACTGTACTCCGGCTCTTCACTGACGACTGGATCAGCACCGGTTCTGTCAGACTTTCCTTTATCAGCTGCAGTGTCTGAGACGCTCATTAATGTTGGTTCAGTGCCAGTTTTTCCATCAGGGCTTGTCTCCTGTTCTGACATGTTCTTATTCGCTGGTTCTGGTGAGTCGTCACGTGGTTGTTTACGTGAGGCCAATTCGTTTTCTTCTAACTGAGATTCACGGCTGGTGTTTTTAACAGATTCTTCTTCGTCACTGAGCTCGGGTTTCATGGATAAAAGAGCATTTTCATCTTCTAGCAGCTCCTCAGCATGCTCCTCCTCTTCCTCCTCCTCTTCAGGTTCTTTGGACAGTTTTTCTGTTTTCAGTGCGCCTTTAAACGCATTGATAATCTCATCTTTGGCTCTGTGTATTTGTTCATCAAGCTCAGGTACACCACCAGCACGTTCCTGGATGAGAGCCTCAGATATTTGGGACTTGATTTCACTGGGATTTGGCTTTAAACTGTTTTTTTCTGCAAAGGATTCAGTGGGTTTCTCCAGCACTTGCTTTACATCTTCTAACTGTGATGTTGGAGGAACGGATTCAGATTCCACATCATCAATAAGGATCTCGTTCGGCTCTAAAGACTTGCCCTTAATCTCCTCTAATTCTTTATTATATTTTAAGACGTCAGGGTTTTGCTCCTGTTCATCAGCATACTGACTGTCCTCCTTTACAGATTCGTTAATGGACGGTTTCATTTCATCTGTTCCTTCACTCGTTTCAGAGTCATGAACCGACATAGTGTTAACCTCAACAAAATCTGTTTCAGATGTTTTAGTGCGAGTATCCTCCTCCTTCTTCTCCTCCTCCTCCTCCTCATCGTCGTCGTCGTCGTCATCTTCAGGTAAATCACCTCTCTCGCCTCCGCTAACAATTTTAAAAACCGTGTCCCCAAGATTAGACCACATGCTGTCATCCTTTGTTGCCTCAACTGAGGCAGGAGGTTGTGTATCTTCTGACTCTGTGGCATCAGGAACGTCGTCCTTAAAATAACGCGACTTCTCTTCAAAAGTAAGCAGCAAAGGCTTTTTCACACTTTTTTCTTCTAATTCAGCTGGTTCCTCAAACAAGTCATTACTCTGCTTATCATCATCATCATCATCATCATAATCATCGTGAGGTGTTACCTTCTGTGTGTTTTCATCATCTGAGGTAACGGCATCAAAAGTTTCACCTAAAGTGGTTTTTAATTCTGAGGAGGCTTCCACCTGTGTGGTATGGTTGCTTTTCTTTTCGACAACTCCATCAGCCTTAGCTGAAGGTTCATCTGGAATATCTTTGTCTGTAAATTGCTCCTGATCAGAATTAGCATCATATGAAGCTTTTGCTTCCTCTGGTAGTTGATTCGTTTCAGAATCTTGAAAATCGTCACTATTGTCGTCTTCCCTGTGCACCAAATCTGATTCTACAACGTTCCTGCTTGTTTCTCCCGTCTCTCCATCCTCAGTCACTTCGTCACCGAACGTCATTTCTTCTTTCTGTAATGTAACGTGTTTATCTTCTGACTCGGCTGCGTCAGGAACATCGTCCTCAAGATACCGTGACCTCTCTTCGAAAGTAAGCAGCGCAGGCTTTTTCACACTTTCCTTTTCTGCTTCAACTGGTTGCTCAGGTAAGTCATTGCTCTGATCTTCTTCTTCGTCATCATCGTGGGGTGTTACCTTCCGTGTGTTTTCATCGTCTGAGATAACAGCGTCAAACGTTTTACCTAAAGTGGTTTTTAACTGGGAGGAGGCTTCCACCTGTGTGGTATGGTCACTTTTCTTTTCGACAACTTCATCCTCCTTAGCTAGAGATTCGTCTGGAACGACCTTCTCAGATACACCATCGGCACCTTCATCTTCAGCAGGGTCACTGTCGCCATCACCGTCTTTATCTGTTGTTTCTGGTGGCAGTCGTGAACTTTCAGAATCTCGCAGATTACCGTCATCGTCATCTTCCGAGTCCTCTCTGGGTTCGTCTTCGCTTCCTGTATGCAGCGAGTCTGAGTTTATAACGTCCCTGCTGGTTTCTTCCGTCCCTTCGTCATTAGCGGGATCCTCACTGACAGACATTTCATCTGTTTTATCACTCGGTTCCTCGACCTCATTTAACACTAAGTTTCGTAGCAGCACATCAACGTTGTAGCTTTCAAATTTATCTCGTCCGGTGTCGAAGCACACAAAATCGGTTTCCTGGAAAACAGTGAAGAACAAAAGTAGGATCTCGTAAAGCTAGAGCAATTATGAACATGAACTCTATTGATATACAGAAATAAATAAAAGGTGTGGCAAATAATACACCACACAAGGGTGACTGTAACACTATGTTTGCGTACTAATGCTAATCAGCCATATAATACACCTACCTCAGCAGGTACTTCTATTTCCTTTTCTGTATATATGTGATTAATGTTCAGAAAGTCCTTTGGAAAATAGCCAAAGCTGTTACCAACCTAAAAAACAAAAAAAAAATCAAAACAGGTCTTTAGGTTAATGCTGACATCCAGGGCCATTTCTTGATATGATTCTATTACCTCTGCTCATCTTTCTAGTTCAATTCATTTGACAGACGTTTGTGTGACCTAGGTGTTACAGAGAACCTAAGGCTGTTTTATTAACATATAACGTATAAACAAATGGCGTTATACTACATTTAGTCCATCCGGGATTTTGCGATTTCAAATATTAACAGAAAATCAAGTAAACTTCATGATATTCTGAGGAGCTCTCGATTTTTTAAAACGAAACAGATTTTACAAAGATTTGCTCCGAGGCACGTCGTGCGACATCGTAACACGCACTCAGCCTTTTCCATTCACGTGTGTAAGCATGAGTACAGCTCTCATACAAACTATTACAGTTGTGTCTCAGTGGGAGTTTAAAAGAAAAATCATGTGCTGTTGCTTTTACCAATTTAAGAATTTTAATTCAATGAAAAAAATTTAAAACATGTTTGGTCTCAACAATCACAAAAAAAAAAAAATCGTCCTGAAGGGACTGACCATTCTGCTAAAAGCCAGGCTAATCTGGTTAATAATGAGCATTCATTTGTACACCATCTGCAAGTCTTGAGTACTTGAAACAGCATTGTTTCGTAGACAAATGATTAACCATGATACTCACACTTCCAGCCCAGATATCTGACCTCTGTCCTGAGAGTTTATAGTACACATATATAGTCTCTCCAGTTTTAAAGGACAGAAAACGACAGTCTGGACCTGCAAAGTCCGTTGTGGCTTTCCCCCGACAAAGAAGCACTGACGAAAGAAAGAAACTTCGGGTTGAAAATACCCTGCTACAAACTCAACAACACAGTAAGTTTTTGCCTTAAATCTTCGGAATTACACCATTTAATTAAAGTAGTTATGTTGTTTTAACTTATTTTATGTGCTCTATTTCACTGTCAACACAGATACATTTCAGTGTAGGGTTTTTAATAAACATATTTCGTGAATGAGTGATAAGGACTTATTCAACAAAAATAAACATACAAGGAGCTGCCAGACATAATGTAGTTGCTTAATAATAAATAAGTTACACTAACAATCTACATGACAATGCCAGAAGTAATTTAATATATTATGCGAATAATATGTAGCCAAGTAATTACAGCAGTAGAAGCCTGTATATAATACAGGCTTAGTTAGCTGTTGCTGCTAGCTAACTGGCTAAACTGTAAACATAATACGCTCGTTCTCGAATTTCTGTAAACTATAATATATAAATATCTCGAGCTCGGAAATTATACACGCTTTAGCCGAAGTATTTCACGTGTTGTACCACCTCGACTAAAGGGTTAATGGTTAAAAAGTTCACGCCACCGTTAGGAACTGGTTAGCTATCTGTTTCTACATCTACTTACTGCTACATTCGTCATCGGCACATCTTTTAAAGTCAGAGAACCGCCGGTCTACCGACGCTTTGGAAAAACATACGCAGATAAATAGAATAAAAAGATAAAAATGTGATTTGAGTCCAGTCATTCTGCCTGGGTGAAGCACAAACACTGCCTGACCGAGGGCAGACACACACACAAGCCGGACACGTCAGCACATCCGCGGTGCTGCAGCAGCTCAGAGCTGAAGAGATCCTGGAGTCATATTACACACAACCAAGGAGGAAAATTAAAGGGACAGGGTTCACACCTTGAGCCTCAGCGATCCCCAAGGAGCACAGTTGTCTTATTAATCGCAATGAAAATGCTTAATTTCTTAGTCGTTAGCAAGCAAAATGTGTTCAATTGTACGGTAATTGGCGTGGCCGAAATTATGAGTAAGCAATTCATTAACATGCTAACCTTATTACTGTTTTAATACTCCAGAAAGTTCTCATAGTCAAACCCACAAGATCTGCAGAATACTGTCAGGGGACATGGATATGCTCACACCACGGTTTTTGCACAACATTCAGCAGTTACTAACCTATTTATTTAAAAAAAAATAATAATAACAATAAAAGCAACTCTACAATAACATCCAGATGTGTTTTAAAGTCTCAGTTTTAGTGATTTTATACATGTATTATTTTACTGTTACTCATCAAAAGCACCAAAGGTTGAGTGACTTTCTGCCAGATCCAGTTTATAATTTTTATTTGTATTTTTCTACCCTAGAAAATGTCCCATAAATTCATTTCATTCAGTGTACTGGTTAAAAAGGGTTACTTACAGAGAACTGATATAGTGCTAAAAATAACTTGTGCATGGTTTTGGGAGTAACACATGACTGCACCTTGGTCAGCTTTACATAAAGCTGACTCCAACCTCCTTTTTTCAAAATGTGGCAATCACAGTATTTTAGATCAACCCCTGGTACAGAACTGAGAAAAAAAACTTATGCTAATACGTACTTCTTCTTCATTAACCTAATGAAGGAAAAATACCATCAGCTACTAAACAAACAAAAATGAATCAGCATTAGTGTAGCAAACTCTGGAAGTGAAGACTATTGAGACTTTCTTGGACACAAAGTTTATCTAATCTTACAAGCTTGCAAAAAAATATTCAAGGTACATTTGTGCTATGCTTAATTTTACTACATATTTGGTGATTGTCTTTGTTCACGTCCTTCTGTGTGCTTCTGTTGTTTTGCAGGTTTCTTGGAGGAGGTTGATATCTTTTTTGGAATATTTCACCCATATGATAAAGAATATATATAACCTGACTATTGGATACAATGGGCCTAATATCAATCATTTAAAAAAGTTAATGTGTAAATGTTCTTACTTTGCACTCACACGTATGTTAATGAATGCCATTCACCCATAAATAACCATATATACGTACATCTCATTTGAAATTGTTGACACACGAAAGATGTCATACAAGGTGAAAAATTCTGAAAAAAAGACTGTCACAGTTTGAAAAAAAATTGTTGAGAAATAAAATGTTTCCCTAAACCTCTTTTCTTTTGCACACTTCTTTGTAAACTAGTATATTCTGTTGAATCCAGCGTTGGTTAATGCATCCTGAAGCTTATCAGTATATTTTACTCAGTACATTTTTGAGGCTACAATTTCTATAGTGTTACAGTTCAACCTCTGCTGTGCATGTAGAATCACGTTTTCTATTAAACTAATTACAGGAACACCTTATTGATACAGAAGAATGGCCAGACTAGTTCACGTTGACAGGAAAGTGGCTCAGATAACTGTGGTAAGCAGAAAAGTATCTCACAACACACAGCATGTGGAACCTTGAGGCAGATCACCTACAACACACGAGGATCAGGTTCCACTTCTGTGAGCCAAGAATAAGAATCTGAGACTACAGTGGGCACAGCTGAAAGAGTGGAAAAAACATCATGAGGGAAATATACATAATATATTAACAATAAATAGAGCAAAGAACAGTGACAGAACACATGAATAAATGTATGCAACACCTCATGTCTCTATATATCAATAGCTTATAGCCTATATTGCACTGGCTTTGAACTGCTGTTACAGCAGTCGCTTTTGCACTCGGGTCTCTATCACTGTACATTTGATGGCTTTGGCAGGAAGGAATTAGTGTTAAATCTATAATGATTTCAGAAAATTTTGCTGCATGAAGTTCCCTTCTGAGCCTGGTTTCTCTCCAGGTTTCTCCTATCTTATGGAGTTTTTTCTTTCCACCGTTGCCTCAGGCTTGCTCTTTAGGGACAAATGTAGATTTAATTTTGATCTTTATATTTTTTTTATTCTGAATTTATATATATATATATATATATATATGTGTGTGTGTAAAGCTTACATTGTTCATTGTTAAAAGTGCTTTACCAATTAAACTGAACTGAAAATCTATACTAATGTTTTCATATAACTACTGCAGTTAAATGAGGTTCAAATCACATGGTATGCTTATGCTGCAAGGAAAAAGATCCACTTAATTGTGTTTTTAAATATTTTTACATTTATTGTGGGGGTCACATCAAAATGTTTGTGAGTCATAATTATTTAATAGTTATTGTTTACTAAAATATTTGATCAATTACCACCAACAAATAAGTAGAATATTCATGACAACACCACCACTACTACTACCACCAAAAAATACTACTACTTCTAAGAATAATAACATAAAAAGTAATTGAAAATATAATTGAGAACCGATATTGTGCTCGTTCTCTCGTTCTATTTTTCTGCTGCAAAAATAAAAAAAAAACATTGAATGCAAAATCACTTCCTTATTCTCAGATTTCCCTTCACTACGTCATCAGCGACTGTAGCCAATGGGAGTGTGTTCGAGGCGGG
>JAOTRN010000025.1:5558624-5572551 GCA_028566695.1 Bagroides melapterus | reverse complement strand
TAAGGAACAAATAAACATTAAAGACCAAGAGATCTGAAGGACAAAACAAAACAAAACAAGGGGGTGGAGTCAAAGTCTATTTATCTATGCATTTTCTGCAGTTTTTAAAATCACGGCCTTGTGCAAGATGCTCTCTCGCCCTCGCACAGACACACACTTGTGTAAATAACGAATATTGTTCACGCTAATGATCCTTTCATCTGCTCACCTTCGGATCGTCTCCAAACTGAGCGAACTGCACGTCATTCAGCAGACTGCGAGCTGTTTTGATGATGTCTTTACACTTCTTTGGAGTCTCCTCGACCTTTCCGGCCAGAAACAGACAGCAGGCTCCCGTCACCTAAAAAAGTCAAACAGACACTCAGCACATCTGTCTACAAGAAACTGGAGGAATCAGAGAGCCATGAGTTAGAGTTAAATAACCTAAAATTCTTCTTACAGTTTTATATCCAACTTCAAAGTAGCCAATAAGTAAAGAGCGTTGCCTATAAACTAACAGCGTAGAATTATAGAATTCAAACAAACAACCGAAACACGACTCTCACTGACAAACAGAAGTGATGAGGAAGATTAATAAACGGACACAGAACAGAAAGTGTGTACTTACATATCTCGGAAACTGTTTAAATGAGTGAAACATGTAGAAACGGTGGAAGTATATGATCCCAGTAGCCAGTGTGTCATAGTGTCTAATAAAGGAGATGATGTCAAGGAAGAAAATACTTCAAATTTAAAAAAAAAGAAAAAAAAAAAAGAGAGCAGTTTACATCTCAGTTAATCTCAGTTCTCCACGAATCCATAAGAAACAGCATTAATTCATGATATTAGAATCGTAGCAGTGTTATGTCTTTTTAAAAAGTATGGCAGACTTTCTAAAAACTTCTGATTGGTCCGTTGTCATAATCAGGAAATATTTTGCCATTTTATCCTTGATAACATTGACAAACTCGAGACATCTACAAGCCTTGTTCCTCATTTAGAGCAATTTCCAAACCATAGTACACAAAACTAAAACACCTTGCAGCACACGGACGCTGCATCATTCAGAAAGAGGTGAAAATGTACCCCTACACAGAAGAAAACATCAGTCTGAACGACTTTAGGCAACAACAACAAAGAAAACTGGTCCTGGTGTAAAGCATACTGGTGGTGGCATGACGACTTGCAGCCAGTTTTCTTCCAGTAAACACAACCATAGAAATTTCAACATGATCGTAAAAAGGTTGTAGAAGGCAATAAGCACATGATTCATGTATGAACAAACTTTTGACCTCAGCTTATATTCCTACTACAGAGTAAAGTAAGAGTGAAGCATCAGCATCGAAAGGATACAACCCGAGTCGAGTTCCCACGTCAAAGATGAACCTGGCTCCCTCTCTGCGGTACCGGGCCTCCGTGGCCGGGTCCAGGCCCTCGGACTGTGATGGCGTGTGTGCCAAGTCCTTCTTGTCCCAGTACCAGCATGGCTTAATGTGGTCCAGATTGGTTACGTGAATGGCAGGAGTGGTGTTCTCCTTATTTTCCTTCATTTGCCAAAAGTAAACGCTGTGAGACTTGGTTGTGGCTTATGCAGCAGCAGCAATACCTACACACACACACACACACACAAATATTTCAATACATTATGACGTCATCAACACAACCGTAAACATTAAAATCATTAGTAGATTTCGGCTGTTTGTGGCTCTCAAGTACAGACTAACATACAACACTTAATTTTTGGAGACAATACAGAGAGACATACAGAGACATACACCTGCGTAATGCTTCAAATGATCTAAAAGTCAAACTCATGTATCAAACTGCACAGTTTCATGCCTGACAGCGCAGCTGATTTATCCGGAACAACCGCAGGAACAGTTAGCTTAGCTTGCTAACTTACTTTCAACTACGTCACTAATGACGTTCACAAACTCAACAGCTTGGGTTAACATAGAGCTAAATGCTAACGTGGTGACTCTTAAGCTAATCGTCCTAATAATACGATTTGTTCAAATACATTTCTCAAACAAATGACTTTAACCAGCTGAATACAGACGCAGCAGTGAAAGAAACAGGAGCTCTGTAATGTACCAGACTGAGGCTAAAGCTAACCGGCTACACACTACTAGCAAAGCTAACTGATTAACTTTCCAGTTGTTTAACTGAACTGACCGCCCAAATTGTACATCCAAATTTACATTAAGAACAGTATTTACCTTTAAACGAGTATAACGTGCTACTACATAAAATCGACATGAAGCAACAGTTCGGTTGCTTTATTCAGACCTCATCTACACAACCACCACGTTTTTCTTCTTTTTTTGTACTAGTGGCCCACACACATGATCATTACTGCCATCTAATGGAAGGGTGTTCAGTCACATGCAGCAATAGTGATGGAATTTTAAAAGAAAATAAAAAACATTAGAGACTTTAATTAAAAAAAAAAACACCTCATGGAGAAATCTATCGAGTTTCTGTGCAGACATTAATTACTGTCCTGAACCGCATACTGCTCCCCAACTCACGTCACAGTTACTGAGTGTGCATGCAACCCATTCAATGAGTGCCAGTGTTCCACATGACTAATTACTCATTTCTACTGTTCCAAATGACCAAACGCTAATATCGATTGTTCCAAATGAACAATCACTGATTACCATTTACCTGAAATATACAATATCTTTCTAGGAGTATGAAATATACTCAGCACACCTTCACTCAGGCTGTTAATAAATCGCAAATGTAACAGGACATCTAGCAGGTCTCTTTGACCCGGTCCTTTAGGAACTAAAAGCTTCAACAACATGCTAAAGCATACATATAGATAAAAGTCTCACTGTAGCATCACACTATCGACCATAAAATATAATACCCTGCCCAGCTTGTGCTAATAAAGCAGAACCAGCGTTCCATCTATCCAGTATATTGTCAGTGAAATGAACGTCTGCTTTAAACTCTGTCACATCGATCGAGCTAAAACTGTGTATCTTTATAGTTAGTGTTGGAAATTAATTTTAGGTGCTTTATACATCTCAATCTTAGATTTTATCTCAGATTACAAAGTTTCTATCAGGAACAATTTCTTATTTACATTTTAATAAGAAGAGGAATAAGAATGAGTCACTTAATGTTAGTATGAGTTAACGTGACCGGGGCTTTCTGCTGCCGGGGCTTTCTGGAATTTTCTACAGAATATCGACAGATTTCAACACAGCACATATTACACATACATAATACACAAAAATTTGAATTTTATACACAATAATTGTAATATTCTGCCACAAATCCATTTTCATACATATTTTTACATATTTTCTAGAAATTTCTCTTTCCCTTTCCCAACTCAAATTTTCATCACCTCATGCTGCATGTGTTTGTCACAACTTTAATTAACAGTAATTTTAATAACCATGCCATTTTGAATACATCTCATACACACACACACACACACACACACACACACTCTCTCTCTCTCTCTCTCTCTCTCTCTCTCACACACACACACACAATCACTAAACCTCAGTTCAAGTTCAAGGTTCTTGCCTGTTTGTTATTTTGAATGTAATTATAAATGATGATGATTGTTAACTCTAAGTTATGTATTTTAAAATAAAAACAAAACAAAACATGAAAACCAAGAATGCTGAGCAAGACTGAAAATGAGTTTTATTATCAAAAAATATAAAGCAGCTGTTCCCCTGCTCACCCTTTATTACAGATCCATTACGTAGAGTCAGCATGTTCTTTCTGTACTCCCCACTTGCATGTCCTGAAGACGTCTGTTTTTAAACTCACTGCGTATTTTTACTAATTTATTCAGAAGTAGTACAGTAGATAAGGTGAAGCGGTTGTGAGAAGCACACTACGCTCCTCCCGACATCGAGTGTGATCGTAATTACTAAAACAGAGCTAAAGTAAAGTGTCAGTAAACTAAAGGTTTCTTCCAGCATCAGGACTCATAGATTCACTGTCAAGGTCCTGATTTCACTCTGAAGATGTTTCAGCGCCCAAGCACCGTAGCTAGGAGAGCCATCCGGATGTACATCCCGTTCTCCGCCTGCCGGAAGTAAGCGGCACGAGGATCTGTGTCCACCTCCACGCTGGAGAACGTGATAAAGGAAAGAAATCAAACATGATTCATTATTAATCATAGAACACACGAGTAAACAGTGCGTTCGACAGTAATCATAACAGAGACATGAATAAATCCCTCCAGAGTGTGTGTGTGTGTGTGTGTGTGTGTGTGTGTATGTTATAGCAATATAATACTTTCTCATGTGTCTGAACAGTAGCAATAAGACTGAAGGGCGCTACAGTGAACCCCCACTGCTTTGAGGATTATGGTTTATAGTGTGTATGTAAAGGATGTACTCTTTGTTGTGGTGTGATGAATGTCCTAAACAACACCACGGTGTATTCAGCTCACCTAATTTCGTTCACTCTTGGAAGTGGATGCATGACCACCATTTTCCTCTTGGCTCCGGTCATTATGTGAGGAGTCAAAATAAACTTCCCGAAGCACTAAAAAAAAGGAGAAAAAAAGAACAGAAAACAGTGAACACATACACACACCCACTTACTCACACCCACCCACACTAACAAGCTTACTCACTCAGGCACACCCACACGCCCGCCCTCACTTTTACCAACACACCCTCATCCACACTTGCCAACACAAACCCTTACACACACTCATCCCCTCACACTTATCCAGCCCCCCGACACCCACTCATCACACACACTTTACCCACACTCACAACCCCCCCCCACACTCACCCACCTTTACCCACACTAAACACACTCGACCCCCTCAATCACCCACAACCCCCCAACACTCATCCACTCCACACAGTACCTTTACCAACACACCCACACCCGCCTGTACACTTACAGCTTTGTACTCCTCCTCAGAGGCGAAGCGCTCTTTCTGAATGCGTGTTATGTAAAGGACGTCAGTATCAGGAAGAGCCTCTTCAATACTGCTGAACTCCTCCTGATGGGGAAAAGACACGTCAGACACAATCAGAACAAACAGTACAAACGAATAAATATCTTACGAACGGTCAGACACGCCCACCTGCTTAATGCCTTTGGATGCAACAAAGTCTACGATCTCGGGAGGCATGCTGAGATTCTTCGGGGAAACGTAGCGCAGAGTGATGCGATACTGGGTGAGCAGTCTGGCTAAAGAGTGCACCGTCCTGCCATGCTTCAGGTCGCCCACCATAGTGATCTGTACACAAGCCAGAGTTACAGGCAAATACGCAACAACTACAACACACATAAATCTCTTCTTAAACGTCAGATACAGACTGAGGTACGGGTACGTCGATTAACGAAAATCTATAAAAGGATCAACAAATTGTCTTTTCTTGTCAATTTACAAAAAACTTCCCTTCATCATTCCAAATTATTTAATGTTACTAAATTTAGAAATACAGCAATAATGAAAGTATTAATGTCCAGAAGCTGTAAACTGGTCAATCATTAGGGTCTAACAGTGAGATGTCATGAAGATAAGGAGCAGATACAGACAAAAGTTTGGGAGTTTACACAAAATATTTCCTCAGGATCGCTATACAAAAAAGTTTCTCTGAAGATTTGTCAGATTTCCAGTTTTAAAGCACAGTATTAACCAGAGGCAGGCCGTGAATTTGGTAGAAACCATCAATACTATACAAAAACGCAATATAACAAGACGTGGCATTACAGAGAGAGAGAGAGAGAGAGAGAGAGAGAGAGGGGCATTTCACATATTGAAGGTGAATACCATTTTTACTAAAGTAAGAAACCCAGTTAAGACAACTCCAAACCTCTACACTACAACCATAACCGTGTCACATACATCATCTGGAGCTTCAGGGTTGGCTGGAATCTCCTCATGATGTCTAGCTTTTCTGGAAAAGTCCGCCTTGAGAATGAATTTTTAAGTATGTCCGAGCCCAAGTCAATTTTTCCTCCTCTGGCAGCCATTGTGGGTGTAAAAAATTCACAGACGTGTTTTGCTAGACCAACTTGACAGTAACAGTTTTGCTCTGACCAATCAGAGTACTGAAAAATGTTGACGTTATTGTGAGGAGAATCTGAAATCTGACTGGTTAAAGAAACGGTCCCATTGCTAATATAGTTTAAGTTACAACGGGCCAGCACTATTATGAAGACCCTGGACAGATTAGATTCACATGACGTCACATAGAGGCTGAAATCTGATCGGACAAAAAAAAAATCTAACATCCACATACACGTACTGGAAGCAGTGTAGCCAAGAGAAATGCTACGAAATGAAGAGAATAGACTGTTGGAAATAAATTAATATAATTTCATTAGAATTTAGTGTTGAAAATGTAGGTCAGTGCTTCTGATTGCGTTTATGCCAGCAGAGAAGACCTTGCAGGCCCTGACGGCCCACCACTATTATCAACATATAGTAGCTGCAGGACAAAATATTTCTTATGATGTGACGTGAACTGACATCCACCCAGAAACCAACCAGAATTAAAATGAATACGAGTCTGAGATTTTAGAGCTTTCACTGGAACAAAACCAGTTTCTTTGAATAAGTAATACTAGAAAGTAATAAGACAATACCCCAATACTCAGCAGAAGACTAGCTCAACCTTTTCTGTTTGAACGTTCTCCCTTTGGACTTACAGTCATGCCGTTGACGGTTCCAAGCTCTTCTCGGATGGTGAAGATATCTAGCAGGGCCTGAGTGGGATGTTCCCCGACTCCATCGCCGGCATTGATCACCGGCCTGCGACAATGCTTTGCAGCTTTCTGTTGTGAAGGAAATAAAAATTGTACTTAGTCCATTTAATCTGTATCAAAAAAAAAATTATATATTTAAAAAAAATGAAACAGATTTAAAACAAATCAATCCCAAAGGTGAATTATTCTTGGTAGTAATTTGTAGGTCTGATTAAATTATATTTTACACAGGAATGAAGCTGTTAAAATTCAGACATTTTAACTTCGCCCTGTTTTGGATCAGAGCCAAAATCAGTGTATGTGATGTTTACGATTATAATTCTCTAGGAATTCAAGAAGAAAAAGAAAGGGTAATAAAGCGTCTCACCTCTACAGCTCCCGGCACCGGGTGGCGCAGCACGATCACGTCAGTGTAGCAGCTCATGGTCTGTACAGAGTCGGCGAGTGACTCGCCCTTCTGCGTGGAGGAAGTGGATTCACTGAAGTGTACGACGGATCCACCGAGCCGCTGCATCGCCGCAGCAAAAGAGCTGCTGGTTCGAGTGCTTACCTCATAGAACATGGAGGCCATGACCTTACCCTGTAACAACATACACACACACTCTAGAAATTCTAGTAGGTATGGATTTAATAAACTAGTCTGATCACCTCAATAATGTAACAAACCCCCTGAAAAAAAACATAAAATATTTGATTTTGGACAGGTTCCAGGTCAAAAGTTCTTGTGAAGAACTTCACACGATGTGAGCTGGAAGATCCACAAGTCCTTTTATCCATCAGGTGTTTAGTATAAGTTTCAATACAAAAGATTTACTTTTTTTCTTTCATTTGTGAGAAGCTGTAATATATCTGAACAGGGTCCTAATGTTCTCGAGGAGCACTTTATTCCAGTGCAGTGCGAGCCGCTTACCTTCAGGAGGTCCAGGCTCCGTTCTTTCTGAACCATTAAACGAAGTGTGTGAGCCACGTTGAACAAGTGGGACATCTGAAACCACAAACACGTTTGGTCATTAAATATCCTTCTTGCAAAGTTTCCTAGAAAACTATATAGACGACTTTATGGTGGTAACTCAGTGGCTTTCCAACACCTGCTGAAAAGGTGGCCTTCATACCTGAAAACACAGTCATCGACAGAAATGAACGCCATGACACAGTTCACCAAATCTTCACTTGTCTCTGAGTCTCATCTTCATCTGTCAAATCTGTCTGTGCCTGTGATAGTGTCAAGTTAGGAAGGAGGAGGAGAGGAACCTGACGTGGATCTTCTCCATTATAAGCTTATCCACAACCTCCAAGGTCTGAGATATTTTTCTGCTCAGTCGTTACTAGAACCCTTCTATCGGTTCAAACCAATCTGGCCTTTTTTCTCTGATCTATATTATCAGTCTCTCTTATTCCACCCACAGAACTGTCACTCGTTCAGTATCAGTGTTTGGTTTTTCACACCATTTCGTGTACTCTACAGACTGTTGAGAGAAAATCCTACCATGAGATCAGCCATTTCTGAAAGACCCAAACTAGCTCATTATGATGAAACTTAATCTTCAAGAGCTTGACCTGGATCTGCATGAATTCTTTGCAAAAAAAAAAAAAAAAATTTGGATAAGGGCATGAATGACCAGGTATAAAGGTGTACCTAATAAAGTGTTTAATGAGTCTATTGTGAGGTTCCTGAGGCATCTAGAGATGTACTAGCTTCAGTTCGATTAAACTTTATGAAGATTTTAGACATTCAAAGAGAGGTTGCTGACCTCATGAGGACTTTGAGAGGAACAACCTCAATCAATATACAAAATAAAATTCTACACATGCTGCATCTCCATCACTGAGTATTTGAAAACTTCAGCACAGAGGAGTTGGTGTTGAATCTGTTATGAACTCAGATGATGAGCTCCTGGTTACACAACTCCACCTGATTGTATACGACTGTAGAAAAAGCATTATTTATAATCCTATGTTTATAATATTATATAGTCTAACTATCTGGTGTCACACAAATGAGGATGGGTTCCCTTCTAAAACTGCAGTTCCTCTTATGGTTTCTTCCTCATACCATCTAAGGTACTGTTCCTTGCCAAAGTCACCTCAGGCTTGCTCATTAGGGATAAATTCAAATTAATTTATATAAAAATGTATATTCTGTAAAGCTGCTTTGAGACCATGTCCATAGTTAGAAGCGCTATACAATACAATAAAACTGAACTGAATTGAATGAGTATAAACTAACAATGGTTGACGGACTGGAGCTAGGGATGAGCTGGAGAAAAGTTCACTTAAAAACACATTTCTTTCCTGTCCTGATCACAAAAACTGAGAACACATTGGTTTACTAATTTAACTAACTGTTTATTATATACATGCTCCGTAAAGTTGCTTTGAGACAATGACCATTGTTAAATGGGAATCCACCACACACTGTACCTGCTCCTTGGTAAACTGGCGTACGGAAAGGATGTGTTGACCCACTAAAGGGTGAAGCAGAGGTGAGGTCTGGAGGTGAGAAATGACTGGAGACTGGCTCGTCTGAGGCGACAGGATTCTGGCTAGAGGAGGCGGGTGTGAGCATGCCTCTGAGACCGGGGCTAATTCTGAGAGCGAAAAAAAACAAACACAGGTGTAAAAATACACTTGAAAATAGTTCACTATGGTTCAAGTGGCCTTGAAGCATCATTAGACCCAAAGACAAAAGAAACAAACAACAAAGCAATTTTAAACGTTTTTTTATTTTATTTATTTTTTTGTGTGAAATTAGAGAACAGTGAAGCTTGAATAATTACCTGGTGGCAGCCCAGGATCAGAAGTGTGGTGGACTCGAGGTGGGAGCATGAAACGTTCTCCAGCTGATCGACGTGGACTCGCAGCTCGAGTACGCAGAGATTCACTGGGAGTCGCTTGTCTGGGATGCTCAGGGGTCTGTGAAACACACACACACACACACACGTGACAAACCTGAGGAATATCCTCCTGAGGAAAAAATGCCACTAACTGAAGTTTTACCTTCTGCATCTCCTTAGGTATTTCAGAGACTGATGGCTGACTCGGAACTGATGCCCACATCCTCACATCCTCACCGTAACCAGGAGGCACTAGCACCTGAATGAATTAGGACACAGGCGGTGAAATATACTGTATAAAATTGTTTATAATATCTCAGGAAACCCGAGCTCACCTGTCCGTCGATGTAGGCCACTTCCCCTCTCAGCACCACCCGCATCACTTTCCCCTTCACCCTCATGCCCTCGAATGGAGTCCACTTTGACTTGGTGAACTGCATGTGCTTCGGGATGATCCACTCTTGCTCCAAATCCACCTAGGAGGAAAACTTTTTTAAATTATCATTTTATCTGGATTTACTGATTCAGAGCTATTTAAAATTATTTTTAAATACAGACCTCCACATAGGTATTCTCCTGAGGAGGAAGAGAGAAAATCCGAGCCGGGTTCTCATACAGCCGCTTGATGATGTCATCGACAGTGAGACGGCCTTCGCTGACAGCTGTGAGCAGCAGAGGCAGCATGGTCTCCAGGCCTGGGTATCCCGGTGGAGGTTTCTCAGAGTCCTTCTCAGCCACCGTGTGAGGAGCTGCAGATGGAAACGGATACCCACAGATGGTTATGGACACTCGTAATAAAGTGTAGCTTTGCCTGAATTATTATTCAACCTTTAATCACTTACCATGATCAGTGGCAAAACAATCAATGATATCCAGATTTTCCCACAGCGCCTCCATGTCCTCTCGAGTGCCCAGCATGGGCCGCACCTCGGCCCTGCCGTCCCCGAGAAGGGACACGTTGTCTTCACAAAGGAAGAGGTGTTGAGGTGCTACTTCACACGTCACCTGGATGCCCTTCTGCTTTGCAGCTCGGATGATAAGGATCTAAAATAAATTAAAAAAAAAAAAACATCAGTTCAGGTAAAAGACAACGGTGATACACGCTGGAAGCTTGAATTGGTTTGTTTGTGAGTTTACCTCCTCTTTTTTGGCAATATGGCAAATGTGAACAGGTCTCTGGTAGAGCTGAGCCACCATCAGGATAGCAGCCACTGTCTGCTTCTCTGCATGAGCCACTATGGGTAAGTGCTTTGGCCACTTTTCAAAATGCTGCATTGAAAACAAACATTCATCCATTACTACAGTGCTGTTACAATTCCACGCGATATTTGTCTTGTTTATCTAGCTAATGTCTAGCTCCAGGTTGAACAGGAGATACAAACTCCTTTACCTCCATCCACAAGGAAACGTTGTCCATTTTTAATGTGGAGTAAGTATCGTTCAAGTACATCTTCAGACCAGCCGTGGCGTTTGCGATGGATGGCAGAATGGTGGCGTTGTCCGAAACGGCTCCCACGTATAGCGCGTAGTCACAGCGACATCCTGCCTTTGCCAGCTGTACAGACATACAGAGCAGAATAAGAACACTGTGCTCAGATTCAAGAGAACTGCTAAAGGTCTTCAATACATTACCTTCTGGACCAGTGCTAGAGAGCTGGGGTCAATTACAGCAGGGTTGGTGTTGGGCATGGCACACACCATGGTAATGCCTCCTGCTAGAGCAGCGGCTGTGCCCGAGGAGAAATCCTCCTTGTGGGTTGCACCAGGCTCGCGCAGGTGCACGTGGACATCAATGAGGCCTACAGGAGGAGAGCGGAAGTGAAACGGTATGCAGAGGACGCAGAAAGA
This sequence comes from Bagroides melapterus, assembly GCA_028566695.1. Taxonomy (NCBI): domain Eukaryota; kingdom Metazoa; phylum Chordata; class Actinopteri; order Siluriformes; family Bagridae; genus Bagroides; species Bagroides melapterus. The sequence continues at coordinate 5,561,176 of JAOTRN010000025.1, read as the reverse complement.
TAGCTCGTGATACATGATACTTTATACATGAAGGAACATGTGACAGAAGAGAAGTGCTGAAAGGTACCAGGTAAACGGATGAGTTTCTGGGAGGTCATGCTGTCAACGTGAGTCTTGATCGGAGGAGCTTGACCAATCTGTCTCAACGCCTGGCAAAACAATGTAAACAACAAATAAGTTTGAAATAATGTAGTGCTCTTTCCTACATCAGCAACCAGTGAGACTTGAGAGGAAACAAAATTGTTTGGACTCCAGATTCTCACCTGAACAAAGAGCTTGGTGCACTTGATATCGATGATCAATGGTACGGAGTAATCCACGGCCAGGCGACGTGTACGGTACCCTTTAGTGACGAAGGACGACAGACGCCGACCTCCAGAGTTCCTCATGGACAGGTTGATCACCATGTCAAAGTGGTTCTCCTCCAAGTAGTCCATGATGTTTCTTTGCTTGTCCTTGTTGGGGCAGTCACTTTCCTCCTCGAAAGGCCAGTCCACAGCCATCACCTAGGGGTAAGACTCGAGTAAATTAGTCCCTATGGATTAAAGTTCAGACAGTGATTCCTTCTACACTTGGCCTTGAAGATGAAAACCTGATAAGCTAAAAACTCTGGGGACAATAGGACAAGATCTAAGAAGTGTTTTTATCATACTTTGATGCCATGCTCGGTGTAGAAGTCAGCAGTGCCCAAGCTGGCATACAGGTTATAGCCAAGACTCTCCAAAGCCTTAATTGTAGGCAGCAGCTCACTTTTATTCTAAATAAAAAAAAATCAAAAAGAAAGTAAAAATATTAGATGAAATTGAACAGAATCAAAAACGATTTTTCACTTTTGCTTTACGACAAACCTACAAACTACTGATTCAGATACCTTGTAGCTGCCAATGGATAGGAGAATATTCTTCTTCGGGATTTTGAAGCCCGTACTGAGCATAGCTTTCAGGTACGCCTCGTAGCGGTTCTCACCAAAGCAGGCCACCTCGCCGGTGCTCGTCATTTCCACGCCCAACACAACGTCTGCTCCAGCCAGCCGAGAGAAGGAGAACTGTGGGACCTTTCAGAGACACGATCGAACAACACATTCAACAAGGATTCTTTGGGATATGACAGAAATTTAGGTCAGCCACTTAAGCCTGACACTGCTGCTAGTCCATAGAGGCTGAATATGTACACTAAGGCTCTTTACCTTAACTCCAACAACTCCATTCCCCGTCATTAGTCCCACATCTTCCACCTCCTGTCCCATGATCACCTGCGTCGCCAAAGCAACAAGATCTACGCCCAGGGTTTTGGAGACGAAAGGGAAGGAGCGTGACACTCGTACGTTGCATTCGATCACTTTCAACTGATCGTCCTGAATGAACACGTGCAACAAATTGTTGTATTATTATTACATCTGAATCTCTGGCATTTTTACCACAAGCACAATCTTACAGAGAGTTAGCTCAGTTCTACAAATTCTATACGGATAATCTCACCTTGGCGATGAGTTGCAAGTTAAAGGGCCCCGTGACCTGTAGCTCCTGACCGATGGAGTGTACGATCAATTTAATGCGCTCCATGGTCTTCTGGTTGATGTCCTGTGGTGGCGTGACCAGTGTAGCATCTCCGGAATGCACTCCAGCATTCTCAACGTGCTCGGACACAGCAATGGCAATGACCACGCCGTCACACGCTACTGCATCCACGTCGATCTCCTGCGACACACGACAAGAAACCTCACACGTTATTTGATTTCTTAATAATCTCAGTTTAATCTCTTGCATTAAAACAAAACTCTGGCAACTTGTTTCAAACATTTTCCCGCTTATTCCCAGTGCTAATTCTTAAAATCACTGTTAAAACGTATGTGATTGAGACCTTGGCCTCCTGGATAAATTTGGAGATGACAACAGGGTGCTCTTTAGATACGGCAACGGCGCTGCTCAAGTACTTCTCCAGGTCGCTATCAGAGTATGCTACGTTCATGGCAGCTCCGCTGAGCACGTAGGACGGCCTCACTAGGCACGGGTAGCCCACCGTCTCACAAAACTGCATGGCTGACTGTAGGAAGGAAGAAGGAAGAATAACAGGAGATCGATCAGTGTCAGTATGACCAGCTACTATCAGCTAGAGAGATGAAAATATAAGCTAAGTAATAAAAGCAGACTGTTATAGTTTAGAAGGTAGCATATCACAATATGTTTGAAAGTCCTGTACCTCAGTATCAGAGAGCTCTTTCCAGCGCGGTTGGCTGATTCCAATGGTGTCTAGCATACGAGAAAATTTAAAGCGGTTCTCTGCGGAGTCGATAAACTCGGGTGAGGTGCCCAGGATGCGGCACTGCTGCCTGTGCAAAGACATGGCGATGTTGTTGGGGAGCTGGCCACCCATGGAAAGAATCACACCCTCTGGGTTCTCCATCTCATAGATGTCCATCACCACCTGAGTCAAGACAAGGTCAGATGGCTTATTTGTTTGAAACTCACATGAAGGACACCGAATTTGCCGCCATAATTTTGGTCTTGTCAGGTGTGAAATAATACTCATTTAATCTCATGCACTGCAAAAAA
>JAOTRN010000025.1:5276113-5288500 GCA_028566695.1 Bagroides melapterus | reverse complement strand
TACATCAATAAATCAGATTTCTGAGGGCCCCCAAAGTGCATGGGCCCTTAGAATTGTCCTAACTTTCCCCCCCTTAGCGGCGCCCCTGATATCAGCTGTCATGTTTGTAATGGTTGGAACATGGAAAAAACCAATGCAGGCACAGGGATTGAGCCAGGAATCCTGAAATTGTGAAGGTGTGGTGTTTTTTCAAAGGGCTTCTTGATCACATGCTCACATGTTTACATGCTTATCAGACTTCAGCTCATGAGGAAGTCACTTGTCCTCATGACATCCTACTTATGACCCCATGCTGACCAGCAAGACTTTTTTGCTGCTTTCAGCGGTCATCAAAACACCCTAGCAACTTAGATGTTGATATATTGCCCCAGATGGGGACAGTCTAGCCCTTGAACTGAACACTAATTGAGGACTTTGATTGAACCTAGGCCTATTAGCAGTATTAGCTTTCTATTGCATTCTGTGTATGGAAGAATGATAAATAAATAAAGCTTGAGCTGAGTTCAGTTGAACCCTGTGCTGTCTGGTGAGCTTGACCAATCAGCAGTCATTGCCATGGCGCTGATCATCCAATAGCTGCCCAGAGCTATTTCATTGTCACCGGGGCTGTCTAGCAAACAGTTCAGGAGATGTATAAATTCTGTGGAGATAGACCTTATCTGTGAATATTGCTAGTCACCCATTATTATGAATCAATGTATAATTAATGCTTGCATCTCTGCACCTCCAGAGCTTCTAGTTCCTGCTGTGTCTGGTACTTGCCTTGGTATTATGTGAATCCACCGGATCCTCAGACCAGCTGTTTACTTAACAAGGACATTAGGGACAGGGGACTCCATTGTCTGAGTGGAGGTTAGCTTACTAGGTGGTGGACGTCATCACTTCTACAGACAAGCTGGAATTCCAGCCAGCTGTGACATGCCACTCTATAATGAGTATTGTGATTTAGTGCCGTACAACACCACCACTGGCAGTCTGCTGCTATCTGGGCCTAACCATGAACTTTCTTCAGACTGAGTACCTCTATAATCTGCATGTCTGCAAGCATGTGTCACACACTCCCTGGGTATAATAGGGAGAACTAGATAGATATCTAGCCTTCTGTCCACCTTTCACACTCAGTGGGTGGTCAAGTGAGAGAAAGGTTTTTGCAATGTAATGGTCACGTTTCAAATCACCAGTTCCACTTTCATAAGAAGCATGAAAGAAGAAGTACTTCTGGAGAATGCGTGTGTTGTGGTTAGAGATGACCAAAGTAAAAACCACTGGTCATCTACAACAATACCATTTTTGGTGTTACAAGGAGACTGCTATCTTCTGCTGGTATCCTCTGCTTCCAATAACATGATGTGCCAAGAATACTTCCAAATCAGCACAAAATCAATACTTTTCAATGACCATGTAAGTCCACATGTATAAACCTATTGAACCATAGATTTGTTACATACACAGTAGAATTAAAAAAGAGTAATAAGGTATAAATACATGAGACAGGTAAATTCCCAGAGTCCATCTGGCTTTGTTAATTTATTTACAGTTAAAATATTGCAAGCTCGATGATAAAGTTAAATGTCATGCTTAAGATTACAAATGCTAAGCACTTTATTGGTCAAGGTAATGGAAATGTTTCCTGTTTATGTTGAATCGTGTTGGTGTAAATCTTATTTTTGTGTCTAAATTGCGATCCAAGATTACATTGTACTTGTTTTAACAACTCTAAAGAAATGGTTTAGGACAGCTATGACGTCTGATTTACTGCTAGACTGGTGCAAGTAGCTAAATCTAACCGTAGATTCATGTGTGATCATGTGAGCTACACTGCAAAAAATGACTTTCTTACTTAGAAGTTTTGTCTCTTTTTTAGTACAAATATCTAAAAAATTTTAAATCAAGATGCATTTTCTTGATAAGCAAAATGACCTCAGAAATTAAGTCTAGTTTTTATACAGAAAATATCAAATTTAAGTGAATTTATGCTTAAGACAAGAAAAGAAATCTGCCAATGGGGTAAGAAAAAAAATCTTGCAATAAATTAACTATTTTCTTAAACACTAAATTTAAGAAAAATTCTAGAAATAATTTCTTTCCCCATTGGCAGATTTACCGTATTTGCTTGTCTTAAGCACAAATTCACATAAATTTAATATTTATTGTCTAAAAACTAGACTAAATTTCTCAGGGCATTTTGCTTATCAAGAAAATGCATCTTGATTTAAGAATTTCTAGATATTTCTACTGAAAACGAAACAAAACTACTAAGGAGGTCATTTTTTGCAGTGTAGGTGCTTGCTGAGGTAACTTGTAGAGGTAAATCTTCTATGAAAATGGTCCACAGGTGGTATGCAAATTGGTCAGGTGCTACAGATTGGTCACTAAAAGCATACTTGCTGCTTTCTCTCTCTCTCTGTCTCTCTCTCTCTCGCTATGCGTTCTACTCTCAAGCCCCGAGTGTGACCGCTTCCTCTTTCCAGACCTACCTGATCCATCCTGATGCCCTACTCCTGTTTGGAGTCTCGTTACATAGCGGTGCACTCTGCTGGGCATAGACCTCCATGGACAGTCTGTGACCCATGGTACTGCTGTGGATTGACTTGGAGACAATCACACCGTCTTTGAACTGCCGTTGCTTCGGTCAGCTAGCCTTGTGCTCGGCTCTTCGTCAGTGAACATTTGAAAACTTCGGCAGGAAGGAATTAGTGTCTATAGTGGAAGTCTTTAGTGAACTCAGAAATGACGCTGACCTATTAGTCGCTCAGGAGCTTTAACTTAATTTTAAACTTTAAAATTTTAATTCTGTGTTTCTATACTGTACTTCTGTAAAACTGCTCTGAGACAATGTCCAAAGTTCTAGACATTTAGACTAAATTGAATTGAATTTTCAGAATTGTTTTCCAATACATTTTTAGATAGTGGTCTAAATGATAAACATTCATAGAAGCTTTTAGCGTCTAGATTTTTTCTTTTCTCTTCACTTCGTCCATCACTTCCTCATAGGGGTTTGACTTTTGTACTGCACATATGTTCTCTGCAATAAAGCTTAATGGTGTTTCCAGTAATAGATCTCAGGGTGCAGTCCCTCACCCAGCTGAGTGAAAGATCGTATTCTACTGCCTAATGGACATTAGAGCTATAGTGAACCTGAGATTGCACATCTCTCTCTCTCTCTCTCTCTCTTTCTCTCTCTTTCTCTCATTCCCAGCTCTCTTTCTCTGGTTCACACAAAGCCTCCTTTCAGTAATGACATCATCACTCTGCAGCCTAGTTCTCAAATCTCCCATATTACTGATCCTTGGCTCCAACCAATCAGATCAAGGAGTTGACCTCATTCGAACAGTCACACACATCCACTCACTCGTACACGTACACACACACACGCACACATTTATTGATAGCAAATACTTACAATCATCTTTCAAAGCCCTTTCCCAGTCTATATATATGTGTTAAATATGGTGTACTGGTTTGCATTTCTCCTATGAAAATTGGAGCAATTGTCATTGCTTTATTACACAGTAGATTAGGTAAGAATGTGTGTACTGTGATTTCACGATAACGGTAGCTTTCAGCACAGGAGGTTAACAGCAGATACATCGCGCAGCATAAATAAGGACTGTGATACAACCATGTGTGCCTGTAACAACTGCATGCTAGTTTACTAGCGCTTAACACACTGGCAGCCAATCTGTGGGCATACGTACTTGTATACAAGTTGTGAAAAACGGGAAACTGTGGTCAGAACACAGGGTCAGCTATTGTATGACACCTCTGGAGTAGAGAGGGTTAAAGACCTTGATCAAGAGCACAACAGAAGCAGCTTGGTGGCACTGAGGCTTGAACCCCTGATCTTCTGTGCAGTAATCTAGATATTTGAGTGCTGAGTCACAGCGTTGCTTTTTTATTTAATGAAAAACCATCAGCAAGGTAAGGCTTCAGGTTCAATCCTAAGCAGTGTGGAGGTTTCCAGAAGCTTCTGTTCAGTCAGTAGTTTGGCTGTGCTAGTGTGAGCAAGTCTGTCTAAATAAGCATTTAGAGAATGGCTCAGATGCCTCGGTATTAGCACAACAAATATTGCCCTTGACATTACATAACAAGTTGACCTTTGGTAAGAGACTGTGTGTGTGTGTGTGTGTGTGGAGGGTTATTACAGCTATTCAGCCAGCTTTGTATATTCATTATATAGTGAGGTATTAAAAAGCTTACTATCAGTCAGTGACGTACGAGCCAGGTATAAAGGACAGAGGCGAACAGCTCAATCAAGCTTTATTTACATGCGCACCATTTTTATACAAACTAATTGCAATTCAAAATGGAGTACACAGGCAAAAAATACCCACTAACATCAAGAAGAGAAGTTATTACTACAGGGTCAAGGGATCCAAGATAATAGATGGGGAAACATGAAAGCGGGATAAAGTCAGGAAGAGATTAGAATAGTGGTACTCATTTCTGATTCTCAGCATGGACATACGTATAACACCTTCGATTCAGGAGGATATTATACATGGCTGTGAATAGGATAACTATCATTCCCATGGAACACAGTGAGGTGGGCTACAACTCCGTTCCATCTCTCTCACAAATAATAATATTAATTATAATCATAGGAAGAAGAAGGAGAAGAACCACATGCAAGGTTGTTCTGGAAAAACAAGGGCCAATATAAAATATTTTAAAACGTTAAAAAATGTGTGTATCCTGAACGTTAGGCATGGCTTGTGTGATTTTTTTTTTCTGAAAGATAGGCCTCTTTTATCAAGCTGGATATGAACTTAAGAGCTACTGAAAGTTTAAATGTCAATTATGATGTTAGGTTTTATTTCAGCAACATGGAATTAGCAAAAAAAAATAAATGTTGTTGAATATTAATGGCAATAAAACAAGCCAGCCCAAATCCATAAACTAAGAAGATGGCATTGTAGCCAAGCTACAACGAATCAGCTAGCATGAGGCTACTGGAAGTTTTGACACACGCAGTGATTAGCAGCTAACCGACATTTAGAGAATTTTTTTTGGAGAATGAAAGCTAATAATTAGATAAATAACGTCCAGTAAGTGACCGATCTGCTCAACCTCCAGTGACCTGAATCTACCCTAGCGTGCAGTGTGCGTCATCGGTTTCTACACAAAATTCATTAGGTTTCCTTTACAACACATTTCTACGAGGGCACAAGAGATTCTTTATTTCTTTTCACCTCACAGACTAATTCACATTAGTCTCCTCTTTTCAGACGCTGTCCTGATGAAGAATATTAACTTTTATTGGTGTTAATATGACTGAATATAACTTCCACTTGTTCCACTTTCTTTCGTTCTCTATGTTATCCTCATTTTGTATTTTCAGCCCTCCGTGAGCTTGCCCTATTAGGGAGTTTAAATAGAAATCAGCTGAACGTGTTGTGCACATTACGCGTGATTGGTATTTATCAACATACGCTCGATCAAAGGAAATCGGTGTTACGGGAATTTTTTTGTAAAAGTGGCAGTGAAAAGATTTACACACAACTTCTCTAAAAGATTGATAAGTGAGGCCCATTAGATGGGTTGCTCTGTGTAGGTATGTTTTTTTCTGTGTGCAAAGATAAAAAAAAATCCTGTTACACAAGGTTTTCAGTTTCACAACACCTACACAGCACCTGTAGTTGTGTATCTAAAGGCAAATTCTGGACATTTTTGGGGTATTTTTTTTTTTATATATATATAATCTCGTCTCAACTTCTCCCCCACGAGTGGTCCGAGCCCCTCTGACAAAAAACAAAAAAAAAACGAATCCCCACAGCATTCTCAATACTTCATATTTGAAAACGAAACTGGTACTGTGCCATCACAACATTACATGACTTTAAAGCAGGATGTTTTTTTTTTTTTTTTTTTACATATTTCACACAATGCATCTGCACAGTTACATACATGCATAGTGGAGGGAGACGACACAGAACACCGGGGAGTTTGTCGTTTTTATACAGGTGTAATAAAAGCTGAGCTTTAGAGACAAAAAAAAACCCCACCTCGAACCCTCAGCAACAAATTTTTCTGTTTTTTTTCTTCTTCTTTTTTTTTTTTTGCTGCTTATGTATAAATGCACACGTTCCCTTAACGTTTCATATTGTTAAGAAATTGTATACAACCAGGTTGCAGTTAGAACTAAACGGGGACCTGAATGTTTTTTATGGTAACCCCTTTCAACCCTGAGCCACGGTGATGTAGTTTGCATATAGAGACTATATGGAGTCTCTAAATTCAACTATCTGTTTTTTTTTGTTTTTTTTTTAAACTTGATTTTGGCTACCAGCATCTCCAACATGTTCAAGTAATTTGGCAAATATACAAATGATAGCTTATTGTTTTTGCTAAGTAAAGATGGCTTCCACAGGGAAAGCCTACCCACCACTGAATGCTGCCATAAGCTATGGTAATTGTTTATGATCTGTCCTTCATGCCTTGGGAACACACACACGGCCTCCATAAAGCACAGGGCCCAACACTGATTATTTAGCACCCAGTATGGCATGGAAATGTTCACAACTCATTCATTTGGCTACACGGATGTGCCATAGCCCAGACGCTGCATCACTATTAGCTAAATATTATTCTTCCACCAACTAAGCTCTCACTTAGAAGCATTTACATCTGAGCAAATAACTCATTCATTTTTTTTTTCACTCTCATTTCTTTTTTTCCAATAGTTACATACAGTACAAACAAACAGTAAGTAATTTCTCTTATTATATTATGCTACAATAAGGTATTACTTCAGTTTCAGTTCTCTGATATTAGACTACTACTTCAAATTAAGAAACTGATTAAGCTGCTATCCAAACTGAAACTATAGGCAGAATCGATCCAAAGTGCACCAAGTCAGAACACCACTCGCTCTGAGTTTTACTTCTTAAAATTTGCAAGGGTTATATTGACTCCTTTGACCTTTGCCATATTAATTTTTTATTCTCGTTTTGATTAATGATTAAAGTGTAAGTGCTTGAATATGACATCACATAACGAACCATAAGGACGTCACAGAAGATCTTTTCCGTAGCCCATGCAAATCTTTTTAAGACCCTGAGCTAGGCATTATGTTGATTAATGATTCTTTTTTTTTTTTGGCTGAGGGAGGGGGAATTATTAGAATTTTCTCGTTTGTCCATAAGGGAGCTGGTTGGGATTCCTGTGAGTGTACAGTCATTCATTCAGGATGGTGTGTTTCCTGCACTGAAGGTAAGATTCTCCGGAGCTGTAGACTGTAAACAGGTGTAGGTTCCAGGTGCTTGTTGCTGGCGGCAGGCTTGGCAAATGGATGGCATGAGTCTGAGATGGATGGAAATTTGTCTGTGGGTTTTTTTTTTGCAATGCAGTTTGGAGCCTGAATAAGAAACAGAGAAAGATAAAGCAGTTAGTCATTTATTGCATAGCCTCAGTTTGTTATTTTTTCCATTAGTCCTTGACTCCATTATGTCACTAAAGTGCTGTATTTTTTTGTGTTATTACACCAAACTGTTAAACTGGAATAACTTCACAATTGTATATTTTGGGATATCTGTTTGAACCTACACTATGCGGCGAAAAGTATCTGGACCCTTGAGTATTAAACATCCCATTCCACCCTTCTAAATAGGCTTTTTACTAAATTTTGGAAAATGGCTGTGGGGATTTTTCCCCAATCAACCTCGGAAATGTAACTGGACGTCAGGCACAGCCGTTATTCTGAATAATCCCAAGGGTGTTCATTGTTCTGTGCAGGACCATGTCTATATGGATGTGGAACAGAGGCATTGTCATGCCATTCCATTTCCATCGAAAGGAAATCATAATGGAAGGCATTCTAGACAAATTGTGTGCCTCCAACTTTGTGGCAACAGTCTGATGAAGAACCACACGTGGGTGTGATGGTCAAGGGTGCAAATACTTTTGGTCATTTAGTTTCATTCAATTCTAAGATCAAAGATTTTGATCCTGAAACAGGACACAATACATTAAACATTTTCCATTAATGTTAACATTAGCATCAACACATTAGAAAGCATTTAATATTTTATATTTGATTTTATTTCAAATCTTACTGACCTTTGAACCCACATTCAGCCAGGCACCCAGCTCTGACTAGACTGTGTTGTCCCACTGAAGCTGCCAACAGGGTTCAGGCTGAGACCATTTTGCACCAAAGCATCAAAGTTAAAGTCTAGACCATCAGCGTCCATTAGGTCTGAGCGGATTATGGAATCCACATCACAGTCAAGACTCCCGTTGAATATGTCCAAGTCCAAGTCTGTGGGAAAGCGTTCTGTTCCTGAAATCCCCATTCCATTACTGCCATTCAACCCAGAGTAAACAGAAGCCTCACCCAGCAACATGGAGGAGTGCTGCTGGAGATGCTGCTTGGCAGATACTACATTATTTATTTCATTGGCCAGGGTTGGGTGACCATTTTTGGGGAGCGAGTGCAGCGATCCCTGTGCATTGGAGCCCTGATGATGTCTGTTGTTCTGGAGAAGACTGCTCTGACCTTTAAACCCAGAACTGAATGATGACATCATAGGGTCTTTGGGGTGCATGAGGCCATTGCGAAGACGAGAACTATGAGAAGCAACAGCTGCACTGGTTTGTGATATGAGGGGGTCCGACTGTGTCATCATGACATCACTATGGCTATGGGAGCCTAGAGAGTCAGAGTTAAGCAGCTCCTGAAGGGTGGTGTTCCCAAAACGAGAAATGCTTGAGAAAGATGCTTGCTTGTTCTCCTGGATGGTCTGCATGGGTGTCTGGCGTAACGCTCCAGTGGAGGGACCAAAAATGGAATTACCAAACCCTCCACTACTACTGGCACCATTTGATGAGGAAGAGGAGGAGCCTGGAGAGGAAGTGGTGCTCCCAAAAGTGAACGCGGTGCCATCTTGACCTGCCTGTGTTGATGGTGCAAGAGTTATGTTGTCCAGTAAGTCCTCCATAAGGTTGTCAGTTAGCCCATCATTGAGGTTCATTGTGCCTAGTCGTGGAAGCTCAGCTGGGCATGGTTTGGAGTTTGAGGAGGCTGAAGATGGAGGAGAAAGGCTGCTGGAGCTCGAGTAGAGCATTGGGGAGAGGGGTGGGTCAAGCTCATCATCTGGAACCTCGTCCAACTCTGGATTGGCTAGGATTGGTGATAGACGGCTACTTATTGTGCTAGCATTGGAGTTTGTTCGTGAACGAAAGTCAGTCCAGCAGGAATCCAGTTCATCACTGCTGCGTGATGTAGGACTACCTGGCCACTTGGACAATCCCCCAGCAGACACATTCTCCAGCGATCCCTCCTGGGCAGCCTGTAATGCCGCCTTCTTTTTAGCTGCACGTCCTCGCGCACCCTTGGTGTACTTGTTTCCGTTGTCCATGGAGACCGCCCGGCGACGTGGTGCCTTGCCTCCCCTCCCGCCTTCGGGATTTATCATCCACCACGAGCTCTTTCCAGTTCCCTCATTCTGGACACGGACAAAACGGCTATGCAGGGACAGGTTGTGCCGGATGGAATTCTATACCAAGAAAGAGAAACAGATGAGTTCATTTAAAAAAAAAAACCTGCTAACTACCATTACCACAAATGATGACTGTGCGGAAAATGTATATATAAGTGCACTCCTTTCTTTACTATCTGAAGTAACAAGATAAAGAAGTGATGCGTGAAAAATCGCAACAAGGACTCTTCTTGTTTTGATTCTGTCTTCAATAGAGTCAGCAATTTAGCTTTGTTAGGAACAAAAAGGAACCTTCTGAGTCATACAACCCAGTGATGTAACATACCAGGGACAAAAATAATGTCTCCTTCACAATCCGACACGGGAGACAGCAATTGAGCCGCAGGTACTATTGAATGGTAGCTTTTGAAAGCCTAGACAAAAACATTGTTTCAAACAATGGCAAAGAAGAAAAGTAAAAGCAAATTACAAAATGTCTTAGTAATGTATTGGGCCTCCATGAGCAACCAGAACAGCTGTAATCTGTAAGACTCTACAAGTCTCTGGAACTGTAGGACTGGAAAAGATATATCCTCAGAGCAGCGGCTCGTGACAGCGATTATGGGGGGATACACACTTGTCTTGCGCTATAGGCTACCTTTTTGGGGAATTTTTTTAAGGAAGCTTTGAGCAGATACAGACATCCCTTTGTTCAACTGTGTTTGATACAGCAGGTGAATTTCCCAAAGCATGAGGCTCACACAGAACAGAGCAGATGTTTATCCCACACTTTACACCTTCACCTGAACAATACGGACATCCAGACCCAAAACAAACCACTTCAGAAACTCTATGTGCAGCTTTAAATCAGCTCGTACCGTCTTTACGTTACTTTTTGACGACTCCCAGCTAAAGCACAAATCTGAATCTGATCTCGGTGCCTAGACAGTAGACAGATTACGCTGTAGCTCCATGTATACACCAAGGTGGATAAATACTGCTGTCTCTCTGGACATTCAGTTTCATGTTTGTGTGTGTGTGTGTGTGTGTGTTTGTGTGGGCACGCACACATGTGACTAGAGGAACGGAGCTGAGGGGCTGTAATGACTAAAATCTCAACGGAGAAACGTGTTGTGAATGAAGTAATTAAGGCTTATTCTCTCTCTCTGTGGTATATTACCCAAGCATTTTTGTTTTTCCTTTAAAAAAAAAAACAAGCTGGGAGTAATTAAAATTAAGAGGCTTGCTCTTTCTCCGAATTTCTGCCAATCACATCAAAACACCAAGCCCAAGGCAGACAAGTGTTTGGATTTATACTTTCGCCCACACACTAGGTGCGGTACATGCAAATGTAGTAAAACACACACACACACACACACACATTTGTAGAGGCTTGCACATATTCATTCCTTCTCCTGATTTACTTTATACACTAATTACAATATTATTATTTTATTCCTTCATCTTCAGGATGTTTCATCCTGTTCTAGATCAGGTTGGATCCTGAGTATATCCCCGGACCACAATTGAAATCAGTTACCTTTATCAGTGTTAGTCTGTATTTCTCCATGCAGTGTTTTTAATTGTGTGTGTGTGTGTGTGTGAGAGAGAGTGTGTGTTTTCCGTGTATAGGGCTGTTAACTGAGAGCCCAGCTGCACATTGAATTTCTCTGGAACACAGAGGCCTTTTTGTCCTTCAGCAACATGTGGTAACAATCTATCAATGTCAGCAGCCACGCACCACACACACACACACACACACACACACACATGCATGCACACGTCTTTAACTTCACCATCCTTTGAGTGAGCAAAGTCATAGTAACGTGATTAATAGGTACATTCGGCCAATCGAATCGAAGCGAAGCGAAGCCAAAGGTCATGAAGGTCAAATTGTTCCCCTGAAGTTGTGGCCTGATTCTGGGTTACTGCACTGACACTCATCGGGAATACGCGAACATCCAAACAGGTCATGCTGACTCGCTCACAGGGAAACTCCACAGTGCTGCGAGCGAAACAGCAGCTCTGTGGTGTGAAGGCCGGAGTACACAAAAAGTCAGCAGTGTTGAACCTCGCCCTCTACGCTGGTGCTTCTCCTCAGCTGATTGGACGCTTTCATTGACCTGACTTTGGCCCTCACCCACGACACAGCGTACATTCCTAACTTTCTTTCACAGCGCGTGCTTTATCTAACGCCGAAACATTCTCGAGTCCGATCTATACGCCTAGTTAATGCCTTGAGTGACACCAAATAAATCTCTGGAGTATTTAATCCGTTTCAAAGAGAAGAAATGAGATGGAGAGGAGATGATATCACTGATTTTACTGTTCCAGTGGGACCTGATGACATAATCAGTGATGGAAAAAAAAAACCTGTGCGTGTCTGTGTGTGTGTGTTTGACTCAGTCTGTTTATGTGTGCATGTATTCCATAGAGGCGACTAATCCTTTCTTAGTCTCTTGGTAGAATTCACATGCATCATAACAACGAAAAGCCAAGCACCCTTACACACACACACACACACACACAGACACACACACACGCACACACACCACTTCTCGAAGTTAGCGCAGGGTCATGTGTATGGTGTGTGCGTGGGCGGGTTTGTCAGGAGAAGTTTTGTCCACAGTGAACTTTCTGAGAGACGCAGGCCTAAGCTTCTGTGTGTGTGTGTGTGTGTGTGTGTGTGTGTGCTGTTAAATTTCCAGGAATAATTATTGAGCCTTGTTGCTCAGTAGGAAATTTATAGTTCTCCAAGCAGTTGATTTAATAAGGGAGGGAGAGACAGAGATTTAGGAAGAGAGAGAGAGAGAGAGAGAGAGAGAGAGCGAGAGCGTAGAGGAGAAGAACGGACCATTGACATGTAGGAGGCAGTTTATAAATAAACTCAGACCGGGCGCTAAAGCTGCACAGTAGAGGAAAGATATTTATACTCACAGTACTTTTTAAAAAAAAAAAAAAAAGGGGG
>JAOTRN010000025.1:4987861-4998816 GCA_028566695.1 Bagroides melapterus | reverse complement strand
TGAGAGCCGGAGGTCATGGTGGCCATGTTTGTAATCAGGATCATGATAATTTGTATAAAATCATGATCTTCTGTGTTCAGTCTGTTAATATTGTCCATTATTTGTGTTATAGATTACTTCATAAACACTAATGTTGTAAATATAAGTTCCTCCGTCTAACATTAAAAGATATAATAACAGAATAAAGTCACGATTCACAGCCTTTACTCCTGTACAGTGTGTTACTGTGTGATGAAACACTCCTCATCTTCCACCTCCCTCTCAGTGCATGCTGGGTGTCCGGTCTCAGAAGCTTCCTAAACCTTTTCAACTTATTCTTTACCAGAGAGATGACATTGTGTTCAAGCTGAGATTCTCCTGATCAGAAACACACGCAGTAACAGGTCCAAATATTATAATGCTACAAAGTGAGAGATGCTTTCATTTGAAGAAAAGGTTGTAGATTTAGTAGAAATTTCTAGTAATTTGTAGAAAGGTCTCTGCAATCTGGACTCCACCTGATTTCTGCTGAGGTTTGGTATCTTTTGTGGGTCTTTCAACAAACAAAACACTTCATGAACATCTGTTACTTGATTGCTCAAGCCTGGAAGGTGAACTGCTACTTGGGGAAGAATCCCAGTGATTACAGTGTCTTTTCAAGCAGCGAGTCTGTTTGACCACTTTGGTCATTGGGGCATTGCACATTGCCTTGTTACTGACACCTCCAGGGTTGCAACAGACTGATCTATTTCTGGAACAATTCCCACTCTAGTTTAGAAGGTAGGGTATGAGTGGGATCGAGGGTGCTGGAAAGCAAAGAAAGTCACAGCAGAAACTATTGGCCTGGGCTGGTTGGGGAGGTGAATGGTCCATAGTCGTTAAAAAAGGACGAAGCTTGTCCATATAACCGATCTGAATGCCCACTAGAATCTTCTGCAGCTAAAAGACCTGCTCCATGTGAACATCCTAGAGGAAAGTTACATCCACAGCATCCATATTATGGTGAAAAAAATCAGAAGTCTCGTAGAGTGAATGTCCAAGTCAGAATGCCCTTAAAGAAATAGAGAGTTAAGAGGCTCTTCCCAAGTTCTTTTATTTGAACCCACGTCATCCTCTTGTGCTGTAGTTGGACTGGCAGGCTCAACCACTTAAAACGATTGAGGGAGACATTTTAGCTCTGACATCTCATAAGAAAAGGCGATTGTCTTGGAAATAGATAGAATTGTACTCCATATAGGATCGCTCAATGAATTTACATTAATTTAAAGATGGGGTGGTTGCAAGCTGCTGCAGATGCACAACATTTCCTGGTCCTTGTGGTAGGGAAAATTGGGGAACTTCACTTCCACAAGACTCCATTTTGAATAAGGGTCTAATTCAGCTAGACAGAGCCATCTCTCCGCCATAGGCTATATGCTACGGCGCAGGGGTCCGTGATAGCTTTCTTCAAATTCTGAATTCCCAAACAGGACAGACAGAGCTCGTGACCGTCATCAAGGGGGATGTAAAACACAGCTTACCTATCAGTGGGAAGCCAATGGCGATAGAACTGTGAGTCAGGATCCCGTCGATAACAACAACCCTGGGTAGAACCAAAAGGCTAGGATGAACAGAGTGGGAACAGCCCAGGAGAGATAACGCAATGAAGAACAAGCAATGCAATTCTTCCAGGTAGAACCAAAATAAAGTTGCAGTAAGAAAGCTTGGGGAACAAATGTAAGAGAATAAATAGACACACTGATCACTGGCTGTTGGAAAAAAGCTCAGTGGATCACAAAAATCTGTATACAGATTAAGATATTAAAGCTAGCGGCAGGCTACAGACTTATCAGTGTGGTAACACTGCTGTAGCAAGCGGATAGCACCATGAAGCATCACTTATACTGACAGAATATGAAATATCCAATAAAAAAAAGAATGCTGAGCAGAATATGGCTGATATCCAGGATTTATCATCACCAACTTTGCCTCAGAAAAGTTAGCAAAATTATTTTGAATACCCCAAAAGATTCACCTATTATGGTCTAATGGATCTGACAGCAAAGCCATCAAATGGGATGTAATTTTATATCCCGGCAACACCTTCATGCATACTTGGTAGGAATCTTCAGGAGCAGCCTGAGGCTATGTGTGAAATTTCTTGCCATCACCACCTACCGATCGCTACTCCTTCGACTACTCTCCAATCTTCACCAAATTTGGCATACATCATCCGGACACAGATCGTGCTTCTCGTTTGTTGCAGAGAATTCTATCACTCTCCGTAGTTAAATTATGATTCTGGATTTCTGTGATTCCGTAGATAACAATTATTTCATATCTGTGAATGTGTATCTCAGAGAGTCTGGGTGCTTGGCCCCCAAAAATGTGTTACATCTACTGTACGTATATACCTCCGACCCTCAGAACTGTTATCTATCACCGTCTTCATCTCTGAATTTGATTGGACATTCCACTGACCGCTCACAATCCACTCAAAGCTTGTTTTTTCCATTATTTTCTCCTACTAAACCGTTCGAAGCTCGGATCAGTGTAACGCCAGCTGCTATTAAACAGCCTGGATTACTAACGAGCGTTTAGAGATACAGGTCACGCTCACGAGACGGTGCGTATTTAATGCAGGTGAACGGTACATAACTCAATTCTCGTCTTGCTTTAAGTCCTGTTTTTTTCAGAAATACTCATGTTGGAGGTCAAGTCTACTTCTCCAGATTACAGAAGGACATCTACGTCTCCTCATCAGAAAATGGATGACAGGTTATACTTTCGATTACTGATTCTGAATAGGGGGAAGGACGACGAGTGTGAATGGAAAATAAATGCACACACACACACACACACACACACACACACACGCACGCACATCAAGAGTAGCTCAAAGACAAGCCCATTACCAAACTGGATTGGAAGTGCGTGAAGTGCTAACTCTGCAAAACAGAATGGAGCAGGCATACCATAAATTAAACCTTCAGTATGGAAATCTCGTTTAAAAGTAAATTCCCATTTCAACCACACACACACACACACACACGCACGCACGCGCACACGCACACACACACAAGCACGTCCACACGGAGAGTGACAAATCATCTCACAGTCTGTTGAACACAAGACAAATCTATCTCCTGTCACTAGGTTTTAAACAAGGTGTGCACCTTTTTACACACACACACACACACACACACGCACACACACACACACAGAATCAATAATGGTTTAGACTTAATATGACTCTTTTACTTTTACTCTCCATTGTTGTCTTGCTTTCAAGTTAAGTATCGAATCTTGACCAAGGATACATACAAAAATCTATCGGTCTTTGATCTAGGGATCGATTATGATCGATTATGACTCTTGATTAAAAAGAAACAACACGTGTTGTTGTATTATATAAAATAATCATGGCCTGATTGTGTGATACAACATGAGTTACTGTACACACTGCAAAAAATGACCTTCTTACTTAGTAGTTTTGTCTCGTTTTCAGTAGAAATATCTAGAAATTCTTAAATCAAGATGCATTTTCTTGATAAGCAAAATGACCTGAGAAATTAAGTCTAGTTTTTAGACAATAAATATTAAATTTATGTGAATTTGTGCAAAGAAATCTGCCAATGGGGTAAGAAATGATTTCTTGAATTTTTTCTTAAATTTAGTGTTTAAGAAAAAAGTAAATAAATTTTTTTTTTCTTACCCCATTGACAGATTTCATTTTTTTGCAGTGCACAAACCAAAGTCTGATTAATTTCCTCGAACAGCATGACGTCAAGTGTTTTATTTCTCTTACACCAAAGCGATTTTCAAACAAATGCTTTATAAAAAAGACAAGTCCTCATCGGTATTTGTTAGAGTTCGATTTCTTTTCCCGTTATCATTGACGGTCATTCCCACACTTTATTTTTTTGAAGTAGTATGAGAGAAAATTCGACATTTTTTCTTGCAACCATACAGTAGTTCCAGCTTTATCTCTGACTCTTACAAAACCCTGACACTGGAGACTCGCTGGAAACCGAGTCTGAGCTGCGGTTAGAAATCAGCGGTGATTTCTCGAGATAGAGCAGGGTCTCTCTCCTCAGGGGGCAGTTGAGGAACAGGTGGTTTCCTGGGTGTAGGTTTAGTAGATCTTTTCTTTTCTTCTCTCTTCCCTGCTCTGGCGTCCCGCAGCTCCGTGATTGAAAGATGTTGTCGACTAGACAGCTGGAGTCTGTCCTTTGCCCAGGTCTGGAACTAAACTGAAGAACAGACTGATAGAAGAAGAGAGATAGATTTTAGATCATATTAAACTGATTAGTTGCTCTTGCTTGTAAATACTGGATTATTTCCTACACAAAATGGGGTGAGAGTTAATAATACATAATTTCTTGCATTTTTCCATTTTGGATTAAAAACCTACTCTACGCAACCCCCTTAAATGCTGAGCTTTTTATTCAGCTATTTATTTTAAAGCCTTGTATAATTACTATGTCACTGTAATTACGTCGTTTTTTTAACAATCACTACTGAAGTTTTTATTTCACGTAATACTTTTACTTGTTATTTTTTTAAAAAGTAAAGGCTTTACATTCCCATAACTTCAGGCAACTTAAGTTGGTGAATTATTTCCAAAATGACATTAAAATTCTTGGGGAACGTTGTTCATATTTCGAGGCAGGTTACGCAATGCGTATATTATTTTCTCCTCGTTCTATTTATTAACGTATATGGATTAAACACAGCCTAGGAGGTTTAGTACCCTTAAAAGAACAATTTCTGGTGGTTGGGGGCATGGAGGTAATTTTTTTTTAAATGTTATATCATCAAAATAAAATTTCATGCCATAGAGGGTTACACTGCAAAAAATGACCTTCTTACTTATAAGTTTTGTCTCGTTTTCAGTAGAAATATCTAGAAATTCTTAAATCAAGATGCATTTTCTTGATAAGCAAAATGACCTGAGAAATTAAGTCTAATTTTTAGACAATAAATATCAAATTTATGTGAATTTATGCTTAAGACAAGCAAAGAAATCTGCCAATGGGGTAAGAAATTTTTTCTTAATTTTTTCTTAAATTTAGTGTTTAAGAAAAAAGTAAATTTATTTCAAGATTTTTTTTTTCTTACCCCATTGACAGATTTCTTTGCTTGTCTTAAGCATAAATTCACATACATTTGATATTTTTTGTATAAATATAGACCTAATTTCTTAGGTCACTTTGCTTATCAAGAAAGTTCATCATGATTTATGAATTTTTAGATATTTGTACTAAAAAAGAGACAAAACTACTAAGTAAGAGTAATTTTTTGCAGTGTACTTTTCTGGGTGTGGCTTTCAGATTATGCAAATTACCTGCACTCAGTGCCTCAGAGTAGAATTAGGGCTGGAGGTATCAAGTCCAGTTTTAAGACATTTTTTCTTTACTTCTACTGTCATGGATTTGTGTCTGACTTAATGGCATTGTACTGGGAGAAGCCTGAGGCTCGGGCTTTGCTAAAATGGTCCTGGTCTTGATTGAGAGTTTGGGCTACACGTGTGTTAGCTTGGGCTGTAGTGTAGTGCAGGGCTGTAGGTAGAAAAAAACCCAAATTAATCAACACCCATGAATAATTATTTACATTTTATTTGATTAGCTGCAAATTTGGTTGTGTTTATTGTTTGAATTTTTTTTAAAGCGTATGGAAACACTGGTGCGGTGCAGTTAAGTGGGGATTAGTATTAGCTAACTAAGTGTTAAAAGGTTAAAAAGAAGAAAAAATTTGAACAAACTTGAATTCTGCAACAAATAAATGCTGATGTCATCATTTCTAAAAGGTAAAGTAACACATTTGTGTCCTCTAGTTAAGATTTTTTTTGCTAATCGTAGATTTGGATTATTATTCATTATTGTCTAAACCACCATCCTAGAAAATGAGCACTTGCCCGAAAATAGAAGACGATCATTTTTTTCTATGCTGTCAAATGAAATATGATTGCGGATATATATGAAAGAAAAGATGCCAAGCAGTAAAATGACAAATTTATTGTTTGCGGTGGTGAATAGTGAACAGTGATTGGTGTAGTTATCAGATTAATCACTGATTTTGGTTTAAATTTGAAATATGGCTTCCACCCACATTGAAATTCATGTGGTTCACCTTTTCTGTAGCTAATAAAAATGTTCCAGCTGTTGGGAACGAAGGGTAATGGAGTCTTCATCTATGTCTTATATGTTGTTCAAGACACGGGATCGTTTTTGTATTCCGTCATCTTCTCTTGTCCGTTTTGTTAATAGCCATGAGAGCGTCTAGCAGTCAGTGTGTTAAAAATGCACACATTATATCACCGCAAAACTCCGTCTGAATCATAACGAAACAGCAAATGCAGCCCCACTCACGGCTAATCATAGCCTGCTATCTGCAAATCGAGGCCTCAGAGACAAGCAGCGTGTCTTCAAAGGGCTAGCTGTTCTCCTGGTTATCTCAAAGCTCCATCAGCCATTGATTTTCAGTCTTTTGATGCAATTTTAAAACCAAGCATATTTCTGAACAATAGCACTGCAGAATCCTGAGAGCCATCAACAGAGACAAACGAGGATACGCTTTTATATCAATGACTCTTGGGGTTTCAGTAATAGTGTATCCCTTTTAATTATTCATTTTTCTCTCCATCCATTCATCCACCCACACATCTGTCCACCCGTCTATCTGTTCATCCACTCACCTACCCAGGCATCAGTTCTTAATCATTTGA
Source organism: Bagroides melapterus (assembly GCA_028566695.1). Lineage (NCBI taxonomy): Eukaryota > Metazoa > Chordata > Actinopteri > Siluriformes > Bagridae > Bagroides > Bagroides melapterus. Next base: position 4,992,131 of record JAOTRN010000025.1, on the reverse strand, counting down.
TAGATCATGTACTCATCAGCAGTCCATCCATCCGTACGTCGCCACATTATCATCCATCCATCCATCCATCCACTTGAGCATCCACCCATTCATTCGTCAACTTTGTATCCATTCACGCAAGTCATAATCCATCCATCCAACCATCCATCAAACGCGAAATTCTTCGTCAATCTACTCATTCTTGCATCAAACCATGAATCAATCCATCCATCTCTCTATGCATGAAGCCATCAACAATCAATCCTTCCATCCATCTATTGTATCTATCTATCCAGTCATCCATTCATCAATGCATCAAACCACCATCCAGGGTCATTCATCCATAAATCATACATCCTTGCATAAACAAACCATCTAAACCAACATTCTTCATCAATCCACTCATACTTGCATCAGACCACCACCAGAATCAATCCAACAATCTCTCCATCCATTAATCCACCCAGCCCCAAATCCATTTATTCATCCATCTATCTACCCGTACATCATACCATCATAAAACCATCAAGCCATCATCAGTTCATCCATCAATTCGTAATCAATCCATCCAGATATCCATCTCTGCATTTGTCATCTGTCAGTCAATCTATCCATCCATCCATCTATCCATCAAATCCTGCATCCAGTGTCTGATATTATACAAGTAATAAGAATTTATTCTGTTTGTTCCTCTCTTTCCTCAGCAGTCCTCAGAGTGGTTGAATCATGAAATCATGAAAATGCACTGGGTGAATATGATGTGTACTTCCTCATTACCATAATCCCACAGGAGAACAGGTGGCTCCTAGAGGTAACAGAGAGGACATTCGAAATGTAATCGTTTATGAGCTTGAAATATTGTAAAGAAAGTTAAACACAGCTATAAGGAATGTGCTGTATGAGGTGAGGTAGTTAGAAAGGACAGCTGTAAGATGACAGGAAGATTGCTTTGAAAGATTTCTGACGGAATCTTTTGGTAGAGTGCTAGTAAAAACCAAGGAATGACTTTTGTCTGAGAGGAAGCGTAGAGATCTAATTATAAAAAAGTTTTCAAATGATTTTTTTTTTCAAAGTTCAATTCACTAGGCATTAGAATTTCTGTGTAAGGCATATACCTTTGGATTGCTAATGACTATAACTTACTTAACGTACATTTAAGGCTCAAATGGTTAAGGCTCTGGGTTGTTGATTGGGGTTCAATCCAAGATACAGCACCCTTGGAGCAGAGAGGGTTAAAGGGCCTTGCAGGGGCCAACAGTGGCAGCTTGGCACCGCCAGGGTTTGAACCCCAATCAACAGCCCAGAACCTTAATAGCTTGATCCACCACCGCCCCAGTAGCCTCAGATTCCTGGTCTTGACTGGCAAGCTTAGACCCCATTGTTGTCCCCTACAGTCGTAGTTCCTCAGTCTCCAGGTTCAATGTGTTGTGCTTCTTTTTTTTGGATAGCATTCCCGTCATCATGGATATAAATAGTGTAGCTTTCCTGTCAGCTTGAGCTTGTTTTCCTCAGCCCTCTCTCTTTAACAAACAATTTCCCCTAGCAAACAATTTCCTTTTTTCTTGTGTATGAAAATCCCACAAGATCGCCCACTTATGAAATACTCGAACCAATCCACCTGTCAACAAACAATAATAAACTCATCTAATAAATAAGACAAATAACGACTGGCACGTCGTTCCGGTATACGAGAAATAAAAATGGGGAAAATACTGAATGAGGAAGGAAAAACTGGACTGATAACAGGCCTCCATGTTAGATTATATTCCTCTAACTACACAACCTGTGGAGTTTATCCCTTTCTTTATAAAAACAGACATCATTCAACGCTAGCATCTAATACATCTAATACTATAAGACTAGCATCCTAGACTAGCATGGAGGATTACAGAACGGGTCAGTTCCCCAAATCCAGGGGAAGAAAATGTTATATTATATTGCTATGTTGAATAAGTCAACGGAGAAAAGAGAACAAGGTGAACGATCTCATCTTTCCTGACAGTATTTTAATTGTGTTGGTGTACACAGTGCTCCTAAATCAGCATTTTGGATCCAGGATCTGATTTTCAAAGACCTGTTCCATGTCAGGATTTTTTTTTTTCTTTGTTATCTTCTGTCGATCGAGCTTTTTCTTTATGAAAGGATGTCGTGTATTAATTAATCAGACATGCAATATTGGAACGGTACCAACAGAAAAAAACAAGTAGATCTGTATACGTGGAATACTTTTTGAATAATCTTCACTTTCTTTAAGCTTATTCTTAGGAACGATGGACGAGGCTGATATACGTTTTGCATCCCAATAAAGATATAATATCATCCAGACCGAGCCGATCAATCTCCTTATTCATTAGTCTCGTGAACTTATACTTTTGAGACCTACCACGTTATTAACATTATATCTTGAACATCAAGTAGCCATCTGTTCCCTAGCACTAAAAGTGTCTAGCAATTACAGATGGAGAGAAAGAGAGCGAGAGAGAGAGAGAGAGAGAGACTCTGTACTTAGAGACTCGCCTCAGAGCCAAAAAGATAAGACACTTAAATCATTCTCAGTCCAATAAAATGTTTGGACACAAGAAACGAGGTGTTATTAAATCATAGCTTATGGCATCGATATGGGAAAGAAACTTAAAAAAGGCGAGGTTTAAAGACTAATAAGAAAATCAAATTACAGATTCAAAAAAAAATTGGTATTTTGCATTAAAGTGATATCGGACAAGTCAGACTAATTTCTACAGGAAGTTCATTTTTGTGTAGATCTCCTTCAAACTACTCACAAATGTGTAGTTCCAGATTTATTCCCCCTCGCTTTGCTGTTATATTAAATTCCAGTCTTTTCTTCTGGAAGGTTCTCCACTAGATGTTGGAGTGTTGCTGTGTGGATTTGTGGGAATTCATTCAGCTACAAGAGCATTAGTGAGATGTTTGGGATGTTGAGGACACGAGTTCTTCCACTTTCTCCAACCTTCATGTCTTCATGGAGCTGCTTTGTGCACTGGGGCGTCGTCATGATTTTTATTTCCAGTGAAGGGAAAATTTTAATGCTAGAACTTGCAAGTTCAAATTCAAATATTCTAGACAATGATGTGCTTCAAATCCGGTGGCAACAATTTAGGATAGAAGCACATGTGTACTTTTGCCAAATTATGAGCTGAGATGAAATGAACTTGATCTCCATATTAGAAACTACATTTAATATTATTACACTATTACCATTTTATTGTAAAATTATAAAATTCACCCAGAATAACAATAATTTTGCTTACTATGTTCTTTTTTCTGCTGATACTAAAATAATTTTCAACGGTATTGCACATTTTCTAAAAACTAAGAAGCTAATTACCAGGAGTGAAGCCAACTTCACACTTGAATCTTTAAATGCATGGACATTTGGCTGACTGTTGCATAATTTGGTTATTATTTTACAGTATATATATTTTATTCTTATACCACAGCACTGCTGAATTCTCAGCTCGGATTGTTCGGGAGATTTATTTCCTAATTCGCAGCAGAATGAGAGAATGCTAATGCTGGTTTTCTTAGTAACAAAATGAGCTACATCATTCTCTTACGGAAGGTTTTATTCATTTATTCACCCAAATGTAAAATATGTATTTATAGATGTTCCAATAAACCTACGATGCATATATTTTGTTTGTTAAAAAATTCATTTTATATCATTTTAAATCATCAGAACTTTTTTTAACAATCAACTGAACCCTAAACACATCTTTCAGTCAATCCAACAGTCCAACCTCAATCACTCCAACAGTAAGATTTTATACCTAATTTCACCAGGAAGTGAAATTTCACCAACACCATTCACCATTTTGTCAGATTAAAAATAAAAGTTCTTCACAGCCTATAATGAACCTTCTGTTCTTCGGGACTCTTATCATGAAACTTCTGGACTTCTGACACGTCACTTCTGTCTTTAGTTATCGTTAATGCATGCAATGCTGCAGATTTTGCGATCTTTAAAGCATAATCAAGAGGAAAAAGGAAAATTCTTTATCTTTTTATCTTTTGGTTTCTTTTTGAAAGAGAAATGTTTATAAAATGAACATTGAGTTCTAGTTCTATTTATAATCAGAAACAACAATGGAAAAAATCCAGACCTGAATTCAGGTGTCTCTGTTGTCATGGTAACAGAGGTACCAGGTTCACTCACACCATGTTGTCATTACCGTAATTATGATAGAGTGTATTAGCCAGTTATGTCAAATTTACAAGCTTTTTGAGTTTTTTTTTTCTTTTTTGTGCAGCACCGAAGAAACAGTGGAAAAAA
>JAOTRN010000025.1:4859078-4876685 GCA_028566695.1 Bagroides melapterus | reverse complement strand
GTATCTTTGTAGGGAATGGTCTTGTACATAATAATGCAGACATCATAAACTTATAGAACAAAATCTGTACTACAGATTATATGGTGCCTAAGACTTTTGCACAGTACTGTGTATTGGGGAAAAAAAGAAAAGAAAACGATGTTGCTTAAAACCATGAGACTGCATTAGATTTTGTTAACTGGTGAGTCAGTAGCAGATTGAGACTGTTGGATGCTACGGCACACGATCGAGTGCCAAATCTGCACTGCAGCTCCAGGGAAAGGTTCCGCTTGCAGGGAATTTGTTGATTGGTTTGAAGATACGGAAAATGGAAGTGTTTGACATGAAATTGAAAAAAAAAATAAAAAAAAATAAAATAATACAAAAAAACCTGGAGGCATCACACGCGCGCGCACACACACACACACACACACAGAGGGTGAAGCGTGTGCCAGCACGCCGTGGCCTAGTGCTGATGGCACACTCACTTCCTGAGGCTCCACCCTGCCAATCAGAGCAGTGCATACTGGGAATAGCAATGATTAAAAAAAAAACAAAGAAAGGAAAAAAAAAAAAATGCTGTGTCATGAAGTACTGATTGCACACACACACACACACACGTACGTTTATGTCTACGTGTTTATGTCTCATTTTTTCAAACCAGACTAAATCATTTCCTTACTGAATAAAGAAAAAAAAAAATCAACATTACTGAGAGCCTTTGTTTTCTAAACAGTATAGAATTAAAAACACTTCCGAGGCGTTCCGGTCCCGTACGTGCGCTCTCCCTTTAACGTAACGAGGAGGGTTTAAAGGTTGCGAATCATTAATCCGTTTAAGAATCGAGCGCTCGACCCAATTAAGCGACAATCAAACACACGCCAGCTTCGGCATGAACAAAAAGGTCGTGTACATTATTGAGATTCAGCAAATGAAACAATTACTGATTGGAGCACGTCAGCTAAACCCCCAGGAGGAGCGGAACGTACAAGAAGGTACAGGATCAACCTCGTTTCTGTTGTTTCTCTCACGCTGCTCTTGACATTAACGCTAACGCTTGACATTAACGCTGCTGGCCGTCTGTGACTGGCTGCTGTTATATCCGTTACGTCATCCAGCCGCTTCTCCGTACGGACGTGCGAGTGCGTTCGAGAGAGTTCGAGATCTACGGCTACGTTCGAGACCGACAAGCTTAGGGCTGAATAGAAACAGTGGCTATAAAAAAAAAGCAGAATGCTTCAGTAGTTTTATCTATTTGTAACAGATAATGCTAATTTACATCTCCATCTTACTGCCCAAACTTAGAGATTTTTCAAATGCTAGCTAGCTAGTTTTTTTTTTTTAGCTTAGCATTCATTACGATCAGCTAGCATAGATTTAAGTTTTGTACTTTCAGTGTATAAGACTTGTAAGTAGCTGGGAATTAGCATAACTGTTAAGCAGAGAAGGAAAAGAAAGAGAGCGAGATAGAGAGCGTGTGTGTACGTGTGTGTGTGTGTGTGTGTGTACCTCGCGGCTAGGCCAGCAGGCTTTGAGCACCGCCTGGCTCCTGAACAGAACCAGCAGACGGATGTCCTGCTCGCTGAGGCTGAAAGAATGTTCCAGAATCTGCAGCACCTCGATCCTCACTCGCACAGGCTTCGAGTCATCCCCGCAGAACGGCCGTAACCATGCCAACAGGTCCTCCGATGACACCGCGAGTCCCCTGGGACACAAACAGGGACACGCTTAACCGTGGCGCTTGCCTCGAAGCGCACGTCAAATTTTTATAAAAACCTCCCACGAAGAAATTTCAGGGAAACCACAGAGACCAAATGTTTCTGTCTCGGCGTCGGAAAGGAAAAATAAATATTTCAGACGACCTGGTTTCAAGACAGATTGAAGATAATTACGAGGATTTACAAAGTGGGTATTGTCCAGCAGGTTGAAATATAGCATGAAGCCTCACACGGGCTTCAAAGAGCTTTGCTGGAGGCAGAATAAAAAGCCAATTTCAAGGCAATTACAGAAGAACAAACATGAAAAAATAATAAAACGTCATGCAGGTGAATTGTTGCTGCTGGTTCCAGTGTTTGAAACCAAATCCTGTTCCTCTGAATGTTATTTATAATGGTTTCATTCTACATCACTAACACCCGGTTGAATCGGAATCCTAACCTACCTTCGATAGGGGGTTTTTTTTTCGGAAATAGGAAAATCTTCAGATTAAAAAGCTTGGTGATTTCTAGCCACTGGATTTCTTCTTCTTCCATGATGAAAGATTTAACTATTAAAGCTCAACTGGACTTGTTGAGGTCCGTACTCGGGTCGCTCGTGAGACGCTCGTTAAGCATTGTTCGGGTTTTTCTCTTCTTCTCTTATCTTAGCCTTGAGCACGATCTATACCTTCTTGAGCGTGTCCTTTGTACGTCCTCCTCGGGTATAAAAGTCAACTGTTTTTAACTTCTCTTTAGACTATGGATTGCCCAGACTCTCTCTCTCTTAGTGCACAATAAACCATCTCTTTAACCAACCCCTGGCTTCTTAGTCTCCTGATTCCTCAGCGATCTCACTTCTGATCGACCAAAAAGTTCTGGGCTAAACAAAAGTAAGGAGATGGATTCGCTTCGGGGTCTGCAGACGCACTTACCCGCCTTGCACGTCGTCTTGCACCGCCTTCACGATGCCTTCCAGAACTTTCAGAGGGTCTGCGTAATCCGTCAAGATGACCTCGTCGCCGCTACAAAGAACACACGGATACACGTGGTTATAATGCCTGTGCTCAGAGTTAGCATGGAGTTCCTAATAAAGTGTTGAGTACAATACTCATACTTGTTTTGTTTTGTTTTTCTAATATATTTCGGCCCTGTCCAGCCTTCTACAGGGATGTTATTTTGAACACAAACACTGATAGCACCATGCTACTTACTTGACATTTTTTATTATTTTGTTAAGTTTTTTTGGCTAATCCACAGTGACTAGCTAGCTCTGGGATAAAGGATGAAGACTAAACTGTTCTTCCTCTGAGGAGCATCAAGCATCTTTTTCTAACTCGGGCTCCTTATTCAAGTAAAATGGCATGAAATTCCCTTTCTCTACTTCCAGAGACAGACAGACAGACAGACAGATAGATAGATAGATAGACAGATAGACAGACATATAGATAGATAAAGACAGACAGACAGACAGACAGACAGACAGATAGACAGATAGACAGACATATAGATAGATAAAGACAGACAGACAGACAGACAGACAGACAGACAGACAGACAGACAGACAGATAGATAGATAGATAGATAGATAGATAGATAGATAGATAGATAGATAGATAGATAAATAGAACTGAATGAGGAACTGGGTGCAGAACTGGGTGAGGAACTGAATGAAAAACTGGGTGAGGAACTGGTTGCAGAACTGGGTGAGGAACTGGATGAGGAACTGGATGAGGAACTGGATGAGGGACTGGGTGAGGAACTGGGTGAGGAACTGGGTGAGGAACTGGATGGGGATGCATTAGCCTAGTAGTTAAGATGTTAAACTACAGATCAGAAGGCTGCACAATCAAAGCCCAGGTCCACCAAGCTGCCACATCTGTGCCCTCAACAGCTCAGTTGTATAAAATGACATTTTTATACAAAGGGTGGATAAGGGGGTCTGCAAAACGATGTAAACGCTACCAAACAGAAAGCACAAAGCTGGCTGTGTTCTTGATTGGATAGCAGATCTAGAATGAATTGAGCAGTGACGCTGATGTTTTTACTGCTCACAGGCTTCTGCACTTCTATACTGTGTAGTACTTTATAGAAAACTCTTTATAACCACAGTCTCCGGTGTCACCCACATGACGACGGGAGTCACTTTTTGAGCCTGATTCCTCTCAAGGTTTCTTCATCACCACTGACTTGTCCTTGAGTTTAAACTGCTTTGTGACACACACACACACAAAAAAAAAACTGAATTGAGTTCTACATTTTGATTAGTAGCTCCTAAACTCCTACGTTTGTCATTTCAGTTCTTTAAGCTGGATTTTAATCTGATCCGTGTTGTTGAAGTGGGAATGAAATGGCAGCGTACGGCCCTGTGGCCCATTCAGCGCTCCGACCGGACCTAGACAACTTGACAGGCTTGACACCTTCTGAAAGCATATGACATGGTGCCAAGTGACACGAGCACACAACTGACTGGAACTCAAGCTCCCGGGGTTCTGTTGATGGCTAATGGTTGTAAGAACCATTTTAAGAAACGATTTAAGGATTACACACAGAAAAGAAAGAATTGCCCTGGTGTGCTTGATTGTCCTGGCCTCCTCCACACTAGACCACTGGTTCTCAACGGGGGGAGGGGCAGAGGGGCAGAGAGGTGGTGCAAATTGTTTCCGAGAGAAAACCACAAAGTCAGGTAATCATTTGTTCAAGCCTAAAAATTAAAAAACTATAAAACATTAAGTGTAAACAGTTTTTTTAAAGAAAAAAAACATTTTTACATTTATGAAATTTAAAAAAGATAATTAAAAATATTTTTAAAGCCTTTTTAGAGGGATTCTCCATTTGCATTTTCTTTTTTGAGCTGGAGGGGCGGAGCTTAAGCGTGCAGTTTACGTGCAGCTTGCAGTGCAGACACGAGTCGGTTCGTTTCGGTCGAGCGTGATGACTGAATATCTTCAGCTGTCTGACGCGGCAGTTAAATTACTGACGGCGATAAAAAAAAAGAAATAGCGGACTCGCCTGCAGGTGGAGGACGACCTCGGGCTTGCGCTGTCCAACGTTCTTTGTAATAGGACAGGTTTGTCGGGGCTTCGGTTCCAAAAGTTTGAGAACCACTGCTCTAGACCACAACATCTCAGTGACATCAAGACAAACATGCGTATAGTACACGCCGTAATAAGCTCTTAATCCAGCGCTTTACACTTAATTATCACATACGAACATTAACAATTCTCTTCCAGAGGTCAAGGCACTGAGGGAAATTTGAACGTGCGTCGCTCACGAGCCCTGACTTCAGATAAAAGACGTAAGTTTGTTGTGTAAGATCTGAATATCCAGATTTGAAGAGAATTCTTTATAAACTGGCTACATTAAGAGAGCAACCTCATCCGTGCTGGAGTTCCCCCGGTGCTTTGTCTAGCTTTCCGCAAGCCTGGGTTTTATGCAAATTAAAAAAAATAAATAAATAAATTTACTAAAACAAAAACACAAAGCGTGTTTGATGCAGGTCTGTTAAGACCTAGTCGTACTCATATACGCTTCTCTCTGCTGTGACCAATCAGCACTCAGGCTGAGACAACAAAGAGGAACATCTGTATTAGTCTCCTGCAATTACTCTGGTCATTAATCTACTTCAGACGGAGGGAAAGAAAGAAAAGCGGAGCGGGAGAGAATACAAATGAGAAGCATACATTTTTAAAAGCCTAATCAATCTTGATTTTTGTAACTTTCTTCCTGCTTAATACAGAGATTCTCTTCACTAAGCTAGCAGTGAGGCTGCGGCCTGAACTTAAAGCGATTATCTGCACAGGACCTCGGAGAGCAAAACTAATTAGGAGGGTTAGAAGTTATCAGTTGTCTGTTGTTGCTGGAGTTGCAAATGAAGGCACAATACACCGATTTGTAATGTCGTCAGGTGTTTTCTGTCCGGGAGTGATTTTTTATGTTGTCTCAAACGCAGAGGATAGCTCATTATAAATCATGGGCACTGGGTACAATATGAAACCAGGCACGGAGAAAAACAGTGCATTAGAAAAAGAAAAATAAACGGTCCCTGAACTGACGGTTGTTGTGATGGAGCTCCGAAAACACTGTGGGCTTAATAGCTAATTGCAGTAGTTTTAGGCCTGAGTTTAATTCCAGAGCCAAGCCAAGGACAGAGTGCAGGCTAAACAACCGTCGGATTTGTCACTCAGGCTTCAAAAAAAAAAAAAAAAGTCAGAATGTTTCTGTTCCCTGAGCAAAACAAACTCACAAACACACAAGGAGGTAAGAGGGCAGTAAAAGAAAAGTAGTCTGAGGTTTCATGAAAAACGAATGTTCAAGCTGTGGCTAAGCCATGCATCGGATGTTGTGATGAACCAACAGCAACAGTTTTGTTTTCTCGGGCTGTACACAGAAACCTTTCGCTTGCTTGAAGAACGTCGACGTGGTCAAAATGAGCAGCTGACGTAGCTAAAGACTAGTGAGAAACTTAGTGTCAGCCATTTCAACTTTGTGTGAAGGTTCTGTTTTCGCTCAACAATGGAGCAAATGACTACAATACCCAGCATGCAACAGACACATATGTAATTCAACCATTACACAAGAAGACTGGACCTTTGAGTAGGAAAATCTACATTAGAAACTAGATCGCTAATGCCACATATGGGTAGATAGATAGATAGATAGATAGATAGATAGACAGATAGATAGATAGATAGATAGATAGATAGATAGACAGACAGACAGAGAGACAGACATATAGATAGATAGATAGATAGATAGATAGATAGATAGATAGATAGATAGATAGATAGATAGATAAAGATAGACAGAAAGACAGATAGGTAAATATACGGACAGATATACAGACAGATAGACAAATAGGCAGACAGACAGATATATGGATAGATAAAGAGAGACAGAAAGACAGATAGATAGATATATAGATAGACAGACAGACAGACATATAGATAGTTAAAGAGAGACAGATAGATATGCAGACAGATAGGTAGATAAATAGACAGACAGACAGAGACAGACAGATAAAGATAGACAGAAAGACAGACAGATAAAGACAGACAGACAGACAGATGAAGATAGACAGACAGACAGACAGACAGACAGACAGACAGATAAAGATAGACAGAAAGACAGACAGATAAAGACAGACAGACAGACAGACAGACAGATAAAGATAGACAGACAGATAGACAGACAGACAGATAAAGATAGACAGAAAGACAGACAGATAAAGATAGACAGACAGACAGACAGACAGATAAAGATAGACAGACAGACAGACAGCTTTATTGTCTTTTTGCTTCTTTCTAAAAGTTGGACCAGTGATGATCCTGTACCTCCTTCTGGATGGCAGAAGGTTAAACAGGTGGTAGCTGGGATGGGATGGATCTCTGATAACACTCTGACCTCACTGAGTTGTATATTGGGTCCTGATGATGTCCTGTGCTGATCTTACAATGCTTCATAACATTTTTCTGTCAGCCTGATTGCAGCAGCCACACCATGACAGCATCAAGTTCACTAGCCGTAAACCAAATGGAGTGTATGAGCTCCTGAAGGCTCTGTGACCATGCGCAGTGTTACACTGTTAGAACGATCTCTCCATCCATGTGCTATCTCGAGACGTTTTCCCCAGTACCTAATCCAGGAAATCCTGCTATACGTCTCATGGCATCATCACGCTAAGATATGAGTATAGGATTCCATCGACATACCGCTGCTATTTCTGCTTTGAGTGCAAGGAGGAACAAGTACAAAAAAAAACAAAAACAAAAAAAAACAACTGCCTTTTATAATAATGACTCAGATCCTGAAGAAGAGAAAAACGCAAGCCTACTGGGAGAGATCAAGAAAACAAGTCGATAAAAGACGTGCGAGACACAAGTGAAACAGAACAATGGTGCGGTCGAATGACCCCCCAAGAGGTGGAGCAGATGTGCCTCCTACTGTGAAGCCACCGAACATTCAAGAGAATAAAAACACGATGCATTGCAGGAGAGAGAGCCTCGCTGGTTAGATTATTATCTCCAGACGTTTGATCTAGGAGCACAGTGAACTGTACTGTAGTGTACTTTACTGCTCTGTACTGTCAGATCTAGGGCTGTCAGGAATACAGGTTTATACTCGAGCAATAAAGGATGATAAAAAAAAAAAAAAAAAATCCTCGAAGAAAACTTTCACGTGATCAAACGTAATTCTGGAAATGCTGCTCTAGATGATAGTCATAATGTTAAGGAACGTTCAGTTGGATTTACGACAAAGCGCAAGGAAGATCTTTCAGCAAACAATGTACAGAAGTAAATTAACAAAGATTCCGGGGGAATTCCCAGGCGTTCCCAGGCGAGCCGAGAGACATAGTCCCTCCAGCATGTCCTGGGTCTTCCCCGCGGTCTCTTCCCGGTGGGTGCCCGGAACACCTCCACTGTGAGGCGTCCAGGAGGCATCCGAAACAGATGCCCAAGCCACCTCAACCGGCCCCTTTCGATGTGGAGGAGCAGCGTCACTACTCCGAGCTCCTTCCCGGTGACAGCTCCTTACCCTATCTCTAAGGGAAAGCCCCGCCACCTTACGGAGGAAACTCATTTCAGCCGCCTGTATCCGGGATCTTGTCCATTCGGTCATGACCCACAGCTCATGACCATAAGTAAGAGTAAGAACATAGACTGACTGGTGAATTGAGGTTTTTCACCACAACAGACCAGTATATTGACCGCATTGCCGCTGCACCAATCCGTCTGTCAATCTCACGCTTAAATGAATAAATAAATAAATAAATCTTACTAATCAAATGAGTAGCAGAATAGTTGATATAGACTAGAAAAAAGTTCATAGACATGCCTTCAGAGCGTCTCTTTGTATGAATCAACCGACCCTCATTCAAGCAGCATCATTCACAAAGGAACAGGCACAAAGTCCCTTGTCTACACACCATTTATTACCTGCATCCAGAACTTGCAATGATTAATGCAAGACAAGTTGGAGTGGTGAAACAGAAAGGGCTAAGAGCACTGAGAGAGCATCAGTGAAAGCTTCATGAAGGATGAAGCATTTGGGTAACTCTGTATAAAAAATGATTGCTGAAAATCAGCTTCTGACAGAAACCCACTGATTATGGTCAGATTTCAGGCCAGAAATCAAAAAAAAAAATCTGGCATAAACCCTTAAAGTAAGCCTTGTAGAACCTTTCTGAAACCATCTATCAGCAGTGATTCTGACCCATTCATCAAAATCCATTCTTTTCTATAGAAGAAAATTACAAAAAAAAAAAAAAGTCCAAAAAATTCCATTCCATTGTTTCCAGTAAACAATATTCCGGGTTTAAAAAAAAACGTCTTCAGGAGACAGAGTTCCACATCACTTGGTATTTCTACTACAACCTTCAAAAAGATGATATATACATCACTGCTAGTGTCAGGGACATCCACAGGGGACACTGTAAACAAAGCTGGGTTTTCTTTGCCAGGTCAAATACGTGATAAATTCAGTATTTCCCCTTGAAAACAAGCACCTATTGTCCCATGGGCTTCTAGTCCTCCTCGTTTGCCAAAGGTCCCTTAATTGCTGCTTACAGCTGTATTTTTATTAACTGTAGCACTAGCTCTTAAAACTTATTACCACAATAATGTTAGTGGAAGAAAAAAAAAAGCTTTGGGAACAGGTTTTCCTGCTCATAAAGAGAAGTAAAGTAGAATGCTTGTGGCTTTCTAGATCATTGGAGTAGGAATGATGAAGACAAGGCTGGCTGTAAGGGAAAGACTTTATCCATTCCGCTAAGGATGATGTCGCCGTCACTTCCTGCAGCGAAGCACGTAGTCCAAGTTAAGCAGTGTCAATCCAGAGCCAAGGCCAGAGAGCAGACAAGCAGGTTAAACTGACTACGGTCCGTCTGTCTGCTAGCTACAATCTATGGCTCTCACTCGGGTTCAACAATTTGAATGAACAGGCAGCGCCGATGATCTGAAAGAAGTACTGATAAATGTTAGAGCTTATAAAGTAACTTTCATTATGTGCAGCAGTAAAAGTGTGTGGTTATTGGCTCCGGGCTTTTATTTTGAAGCTCATACAGATGATATCACTAAAGGAGCCTTCTTTCATCTCAGAAATATTGATAAGATATACGGAATACACAATGCAGGTGAAAAATAGTTCATGGTTAGATTGCTGGAAAGACGTACTATCCAGATGTTTCAGTAGGTGTATAAAAAAAAAAAGCTCCAGTTTGTTCCAGGATGCAAGTGAAGGCTACAGAAGGGGGACGAGCTTTATGTTACAAAGCTCCAGAGTAAAAGAACAACCTTCCAATTAGTGTTCAGGACATTGTACTATCACGTGACAATAAGCACACGTAATAATCTGCGTTTTTTCCTCTCGCTCCGTCATGCTACACCTGAGATTCTGACAACTTCTGCTATCCGGACCTGCCTGATACATGATTCTGGTTGGAACCCATTCACTGCTGCTGAGGACGAACCCACACGAACCACCTGGAGATACATGAGGTTCCTGCAAATGGTGGCACTTAAAAACCATGAAAATAACTTTCCTTGTATAGTCTCAGGGAGTTTTTCTTTGCCAATTTAACAATTATATCCTGACTTTCTATATATCTACCAAGCTGCTCGGTAAGAAGACACCGTCCGTTGTTCAAAGCGCTCTACAAATGAAACTTAACCGGACGGAAATGAGAACGTGCGTCATTTATAAAACTAGTCTGGAAAATATTACTAGGCTGTTTAGTTTGTGTTTCATCTTTATCATTCCTCAGCCTTACTTCATAACTGTGCTCCTATTTTTATACCTCGGTTTAGGTACTGTATTCTCATTTCCTTTTTAAATCGTTTTTACCGTCGCTGCATTAGCATCATTGGGTGAGGAGTTATTTCAAGTAATTGGGCACCAGTTGTGGTGCTTTCTATTTAAACGTTAGCATGTGAAAGACCAAAGGAGCGGAGGCACGACGGCGCTCGGAGCCGAGAGTGTGTTTTACGGCTGCTCCTAAACAGAGCTGGCAGCCAGTGAAGGAGGCCGTGACCTGAGGAAAGCGTGGGAGGGAAAGAGAAGGATGAGGAAGGAAATAAGAGCGGTGGAGATCGTGTGAGGACAAGGCAGAGGTTGAAGCGGTGTTTAACTCAATCAGGCTAAAACAGGTCCTCCCTGCCACAGGTTAATAGAAGGACAGGCCATTAAGGGTACAGCATGAAATAGGGAGATGAAAGAAAAAAAAAAAGGCTCAGGGAATACGGCAAAAAGTGAGAGAAGTTGTGACATAAAGAAAGACAATACACCAGAGAGTTCGTGAGAGAGTGAGAGGTATAAAGAACCCACACACTAAAGAGCTCGGTCACAAGCAACAAGAGAGAACGGCGTGGAGTGAAACAGGCACCTGAGTGAGGAGATGATCCGCGCCACCGCGTCCTGCACCACGCCGTGCACCGATAGGCTGCTAGTCCCCACAGTGACTGCTAGAAGCTTCTCTATTTGCTCCAGTGGCTGTCCATCCAGTGCCATAGTAACAGCCAGCTGGTGAACTCTGACCTCCTCTGATCTGGAGAGGTCAAAGGCTTTACTGTACTCTCGAAGGCGCTCCTAAAGGATTAAAAAAAAAAAAAAGAGCAATTAAAGGTAAAAATGAGTAGAACATGTTTCAGAGGAGATATTCTGAGGAGAAGAGCAGTTTTACGGCCTCGTGTACTTCACCTTAGCTTTCTTTACTGTCTAAACATCAACAATTTTTTCCATTTCAGGATAAAAACAAATCTTTATCTTCTATAAGGATAATTTTTTTTTTAAAACACTTTTTTTGCAGTCCAGGCATACATTCTAAATTTATGATGAATAAAATGATACATTTATTATGATGGTGCATCCCACACTCCCACCTAACACTACACAGACAAAAACAGGGCAAAAATTGGCATAAAAACAGGTGTGCGTGTGTGTGTGTGTGTGTGTGTGTGTGTGTGTGTGTGTGTGAGTGTGTGTGTGTGTGTGTGTGTGTGTGCTTAATCTAGCCACCCACCTGCTCTTCTCCCCTGCAGCTACATACCTGCCAATCAAATCTAAATACCTCACACTAAGGACAGGAGCGATGGAAGCATGTGTGTGTGTCTGAGAGAAAGAGAAAGAGAGAAAAAGAGAAAGATAGATAGATAGATAGAGAGAGAGAAAGGGGAGAGAGAGAGAGAGAGATTTTGTGTGTCTGGACAGTTATTATGTGATGACTTGCCTAGTGGGACAGCAGATATATTATCTGTGTTTTTGTGAGTTTTTTTTTTTTGGTGTGTGTACGTGTGTGTGTGTGTGTGTGTGTGTGTGTGTGTGTGTGTTTGTGAGAGAGAGAGAGTTAAGACAAACATACCTCCTGGCTGTTTCTGAGTGACAGTGGGAAAGGTTGGCTGAAAGTCTCCAGATGATTAAGAGACTGCTGCAGGTGAGTGAGGGCGTGGCTAAAATCAAAGGCGTGGTCATCGTCCCCGCCCCTTTTTTTGCTCTTTTCACTGATGATCTTCAGAGTCTTTAGAGCCCGTCTGGTGATCTCTGTTCTGGTGTCAACAGAGAGCTACACACATATGTACATGCACGCACACACACACACACACACACGCACAGTATAAGTAACTGTGATACATAACAGACACATCATCGCCGATAGTATCACAGAGCAGATGTAAAGAAGAATTAGTGTGTGTGTGTCTAATAAAAATGTCTTCAAGTACTAACACACACACACACACACACACCACACACGTGCACAAACACACACGGCAGAAATAAAGGACATCTGCCATGCAACACCTTCAATCAATAGTTAGAATTTTGTGAATAAAGTGTGTGTGTGTGTGTGTGTGTTTCTTTGAAGTAGAAGACAGCAGAGAGCTGCATGCTGGGATAAGGAGTTAAATAAGTTCCTGCTGAGAAGAATCAATAAATTCAGAGTTTACAAAAAAAGAAAAAAAAAAAAGAAAATGAACTGCAACCTCAACGCCGGCTCGGTTAATGCTCACCTGATTGGTTGCCTCCAGGGAAAAGGTGATGGAATCCAGGAAGTGAATGGCGTCTGAAGGTGTGAGTCGCTCGAGGTATTTGGCACAGGTGTCGTAGGCGTTGAGGAAGTCCTGATCTGATCGAGGCGTCTTCTTCAGGATTTGAGCGTCGCCTTGCCAGAAGAGCTTGGGAAGCCATGTAGCGTGCACGGTGCTGGGTGTGAGAGCCCCGCCTCCTTTCTGAGGAATCCGAGATGCCAGTTTAGAGATAGACAGCACGTTCTGGCTGCTTAGCACCGGCTCCAGAGCTTTAA
This sequence comes from Bagroides melapterus, assembly GCA_028566695.1. NCBI lineage: Eukaryota > Metazoa > Chordata > Actinopteri > Siluriformes > Bagridae > Bagroides > Bagroides melapterus. Next base: position 4,863,719 of record JAOTRN010000025.1, on the reverse strand, counting down.
GAGGATCCGACTCTTCGTCTGTCAGCTTCTTATAGTCCAGACCTGTCAGAGATGACGGAGTGTAGACAGGATAAAAGATACGAGGTCATCTTTAAACCCTGACACCAGACATACTGTTGTGTCAAATGAATTTTACATGACCATGTGAGTTTATTATTACACACGTCAACCGTTTTTAACAGCGTTTACCATTTTTCTGCTAAATTCACTGTAGCTACCAGCGAGCAGCTCTTGACCTTTCAGCTCGTAATATTATCCAGACAAAATATATATAATATCACGATAACTGCCAGAAATTTCAAAAAGAGTTTCTTACCCGTGTTGAATTTTGATAGCTGTACTTTTGTCTGTTTTTCTTTTTTCAACATGAGGTGAAAAATAGGGTGTTTTTTTTTTTAACTAATGTCTTAGTTAGTTGTAACCATAAAAATAATTGTATGTATTAATTAAAGTACTCTTGTACTGAACTGTGATAAAGCCACAATAAATTGCTATTTCAGTCCTGAGCAAATAAAACATACTTGTCATTTTTTTTAACACCCTTTCAAGCAGATTACATGGCGGATATTATGGGATGTTTCGTCGACTGACTTTTGATGAGAGCCGAAGATAAGAAGAAACGAGACTTGTGTCATTATCCGTGGAATAAACGATGAGCTAAGCAGATTTTGAGCTAGACTTCAACACCAAGCACATCTCACGAAGCGAAGCGCCTCAGTGTCTCTCGGTTAGAAATGTCTCGCACGTCGATATTTTGTTTCCCCTTGCTGAAAAAGCCGTTACGTGTCACGATGATGTCGTCAGGCAGCACGCCGCACACGTATGGGTCACTCTAACGAAGTGTTGCACAGCTTTGGATGAAGAAATACTTCATGATCAGACGAGACTGATGATGTTTTGACCCTAAACGACCCTAAACAGCTCTAATGCGGGTCCGAATGTACGGAGAAAGCAAGAACGAGTCATGAGACCGAACGAACAAATTACTTCGGGTCTATTATTAATATCTCTCTGAGCCTCGATTGATTTATCCTCCGTCCTTTGTAGCGCACAAACCATCAGCAACCTATTGAACTAATGTCCGATAGTGCGGACCGGTTGAAAAGGACGAACGTATTTATTTAGAGTTCCACGGTGGAAATAGACAGCATTAGAGCTTGTGTACTGGATAAAAATAAATAAATAAATAAATAAATAGAATTCGCTCGCTTCGAGTGAGTTAGCCTGAAATACAGCATACGACGTAGGGCCGCTTCGTTTCTTAAGAAAGCTGACCTTGATTCGCCATGATGAATGAAAGCTAGCGAGAGGTCTCATTTCCATAATGCTAACTGCCCCCTAATAGCTTCCGTTCGTCTTCGGCGATATAACCCTGCTATTTGATTTATTTTCTTTCTTTCTTCTTCTTTTAAAGGAGAATCTTCTACCTGTGCATACAGAGCGAGCAAGTGGTTTTAATGGAAACAGCAGCGTAGTGTAGTGCAGCCTGATCGCGTACTCTATTCCGTCAAGCGCAGAAGACAAGAGGGTCACAGAGTCGAACGTGCAGCTTGTTACGGTTTACAGATTTAGAGAGAGTGTGTCGCGTGCTAATTTTCAACTTTAGAGAATCGACTTTAGTTATCATACAGTGTGTGACGTACATTAAGGAAAAGGGTGGATATTAATTAACATGGCAACCAGCTGCATGCCTTCTGAGACGTAGCCAAGGTGTTGATATTCAGTGGTGAGGAAATAGAAATATTCTGATTCGCTACTCATCACACACGTGAACGGAATAGGGTTTCGAGTGAATTCTTGAGTCTTGTGATGACGTCATACAACAAACAAATCTGTGGAAAATTTTTAAAAGTCACAAGTCATTTGAACTGCCTTTGCCTCAGTCAGCTGTAAATTATTATTAACTCTTTAATGAAGTCAGAAATGACTGTGACCTGTCGGTTCCTCAGGAGCTCTTGTTCCACAATTCCACTCCACTATAAACTGTTGTAGAAAGAACATTATTTACATTTCTATTATTTCCTGTTCAGTGTCACTCAAATGAGGATGAGGTTCACTTCTGAGTCCGGTTCCTCTCAAGGTTTCTTCATCATATCATCTCAGGGAGTTTTTCCCTCACCACCTTCACCTCAGTCTTGATCGTTACGGATAAATGTTAGAGATCAATAGTAAAAAAATAAAATAATAAAAAGTAGCTCAATTTAAATGTATTTCTATAGCGCTTTTAATAATGGACATTGTCTCAAAACAGCTTTAAAAAAAAAATATTACAAAAAGTTTCATATGATATAAAGATTAATATCATACAACAGTTCAGGATTAATATGAGACTTAAATATAAGTGTTTGTATTTATCTCTAATGAACAAGTCTGAGGTGACTGTAGTGAGGAAAAACTCCCTTAGATAGAAGAGGAAGAAACCTTGAGAGGAACCAGACTGAAAAGTGAACCTCATCCTCATTGAGGTGACACTGGAGGGTGTGATTATAAACTGTTATAAACACCGGAGAGTGTTTCTACAGTCAGATACGGTCTGATCATTGTGTATTGAGCAGGAGCTTGTTGTCCTCAAACATCTCATGAGAATTGAACTAAACTTGAACACAATTCTAGAACCATAACTTATACAGCTAGAGCGTTAGCCGAAGCGGCTACTAATCCCACGCGACTGTTCTGATGGTATGCAGTGTGCAGCGGTGGAAAGCGGAACAAACTACTGACTTTCTTCAGCTCTCCATGACTTTTCTATCGAAATCAGTCAGACAGTTGGAATGTACCTTAGTACCTTAGTGTTTATGCGACGGAACAAGGTGACCCTGCTGCCGTCCTGAACAAGTTCCACTCCTCGAGTTTGCGCTCCTCCTGAAATATCCAGGGTGCAATTAACACGCGAGAGCACTGCCTCCGTCGAGAGCGAGAGAATGCGACTAATTAGATCATTTAGTTCTTATCTGTACGCCCTCTTTCAATTTCCGTCGTTTCCCTTTTTAATTTTCCCTTCTTCAAGCGCCGGAAAAGAACATCAAACACGAGCGCACGGAGCAATTAAGCTTCTTTTATCATTGTTTTTAATCCTTCGGAAAATCAGCGTCGGCAAAGAGAAGGCTGTAATTACGAGTCACGGCGTCGGTTTACGTGTTTGTGTTAGCAGGTACTGAACTCGCGGGTTCACTCGTTTTACAAAGGGGTTGCAGCGTATTGTTCTTTCTTCGCTCGCGGTCGGAAGCAGCGGCGGAGTTGATTTACAATTGAAATAAACGACGTGTCGCGTCTGGCTGTAGATTAGCGAACGGTCAGAGACGTAAATTTAAAACAGAAAAGTTTCGTGAAAGGTTGCAGTCGCCTCCCGAGAGCGAGGTTCGTCTACAACTTATTGTGTTGGGTATTTTTTTTTTTATTTAGCTACAGATAGACAGAGTTATAATCGTGTGGGTTTTCTTCATTTGCATTTGAAAGGAATAAAGAGTTAGAGGTGTGACGAGGAAAAAGTAAAGATATTTAAACTTGGCGAGCAGGTAGGTAATAGATTTAAAAAAGATTTAATAGAATAGAATAAAAGCCTTTAGTTTTGTCACATATACATTACAGAAATTCTTTTTTTTTGGAAGTTGGGGTTGGCCATAGAACAGCACTACTGGAGCAGAGAGGGTTAAGGGCCTTGCTCAAGGGCCCAACAGTGGCAGCTTGGCAGTGCTGGGGCTTAAACCCCGCCCCTCTAATCAACAACCCAGAGCGTTAACCCCTTGAGCCACCACTGCCCCTAAGGATATGACTACAACAAGAAACTAACCCGCTCATGCAGAGCGCAATGCATTAGCAGTCCGTTAATTTTTGGAAAAAAGAAAAGTAGACAGACTGAAAACATTATTTCTTAAATAATTCTATCAGATTCTATTCAGCAGATGATTTATTAACGTTCAAGTTAATTCAAGTCAGTTTGTTTGCTATTTGGACTCTTTCCATTGCTCATATCTGGCAACCAAAAAGCCAAACTATCGGGGGGAATTTAAAGAAGGACGAGGTTTAGCTTTTAATAATTATTGATTCATTGGATTAATCAGAGTGAGATTAAGCGGTAGAAGGGTTAGCGTTCCTGTTCGTCTGGAAGATTGGGAGCTCAGGGTTGTTCAGACTCACCGGTGGCCACGGCCTTCAGCTTCTTCAGCAGTTTGACGTGTGTGTCCGGAGTCATGCTGGATGAAGGAAGGTAGTCGGAGCACGAGCAGCTCTCCAGTAGAGTGTAGTAGTAGAGCAGACGCTGCAGGTCCACGCCCGCGATGCCTGGGTACACGTACTTGCTCATGTGTGTGTAGAACGCCCGGGGTTCGGTCTTCAGGGTCTGGAAAAGACCCAGTGACTCACTACGGCTCTCGATCTCCTTAGTGGAGAGGCTGAGAGGGAAGAAAGAGAGACAGAACTTATTAGATTTAGAGGTCTGGTGGGATATACTGTAGGAGACACCAGAATCTGTCTCTCTCTATCTTTCTAGCTGTCTGACAGTCTCTCTCTCTCTCTCTCTTTCTAGCAGTCTGTCAGTCTCTCTCTCTCTCTAGCAGTCTGTCAGTCTCTCTCTCTAGCAGTCTGTCAGTCTCTCTCTCTCTCTAGCAGTCTGTCAGTCTCTCTCTCTCTCTAGCAGTCTGT
>JAOTRN010000025.1:4540055-4550343 GCA_028566695.1 Bagroides melapterus | reverse complement strand
TTACAGGTTTCAACTCTCACTACATGAATTCACAGACTGATTTGTATTTTCACAAAATTTTCCATGCAAAATTGTTATTTTTTTGATTAAAGGTGTGGCTCCAAAGTTGCAGACGCTGCAGGCTCCACTGCAGCGTCTGTAGCACAAATGTGAAGGCAAACATTTCTTAGTTCGTGTTTTGTAGAATAGCATTTGTTCGCAACCCTACTGTCACAGCTGCTCGGCATATTTTGCTCCATTAATAACAAGGTATCTTTGCTCTACACTCTATCTAGCGACCCTGGAAAAGAACCTCGATTTTGCTTGTCCTCACAGCTTTGTCACCTCACACAGTTCATGACAAGTCAGGATTTGAATATAGATGAAAATCTCCTGCTTCACCAGAACCGTCTGGTATTGACGCTGTAACACTGCCACCTTTTTAATAGTACGGTTGAGTTTGTTGCTTCATTGTGCACCAGTAATAAAGGAAGATTTAGCAGATGCAAAGGAGATCGGTATTTTCTTTAAGGAATGTTCAGGTGGAATATAAATTCCTGTCCTCTTATTAAAACATCGCTCTCATACTTCAGTCACAGGGAGTGTTTTCATATACCAAAATATATCCCGAAATAAAAAAAAAGTATTGATCAGAAAGTGAGAAAAGAAAAAAAATGTCGCTCAGATTCGAGCTGGGTGACTGTCACCTGACCCGATGATTATTTTCATTTATTTTTTCATATAACCACAATGTTGGTTAACACGTGTTGCAAAGCAAATGAACCTACAGAGGACACACAGTAGATCATATAGTTTGATGACAAAAGTTCTTATCAGATTATAAATGTTTTCCATGATACTGTTCCATCATTGGATGGTAAGTATACTAAATATTAATGAAGGGTTTTGGGACAATTGATATTTATATAAACCTGGGATATCAATGAGGATAAGATCAGGAAGTGAGGTAAATATGTAAGTAAACTTTTTCAGGTGCATTTGACATCAACACTGTTTTCCCCTGATTTAATACAGCTATGACTTTTCACATACACACTTATGTGTCATATTTCTTTAGAAATTCTGGCTGATTTGAATGATTGACTGGAGGTGCCAAAGTGAAAAATCATTTAGTTGGTTCCAACACAGTCTTGTTCTGCAACTTCTCCCCTTTCTACGGTGCATCAAAGGCACAGGCACGACATGAAATACCTAAAGGGATAATTATGTTGGGACGACGCTATTTAATCGTCTAATAAAGTATGAAGGAATATTCCTGACCTGACCTCCAAGTATTTTTTTTTTCCTACTTTAACTCATCCCTATCAGTTCAGGAAGGGCTTGTCAATCAACTAATTGTGTGCGAGCAAGGTAAACAAAGAAATGTGCAGGACCTCGGTGCAAGTTTTCTTTTAAAACACACAGACACTGATTGGAAATAGAGCACTTGAAGACAGGCACATTCCTGAGGAGAAGGGTGTGTTCCTTCACACACAGAGATTGTATCACACAAAAGCAGATAAGATCCAAAAAACCACCAGCTTGGCCATTTAACCTGGCGTTTCTGCTTGTTTACAGTTCTATGTTTTTGTTTTTTTTTTTTACATCTGCTCTTTTTTTTTTTTTTTTTTTTTTCGCTTCTGCTTGTTCACAAATTAACCAGATATTCAGTTTCATGTTTTTAAAGCTGGTGTAAGATGAGGACTGTAGCTCTGATATTTCACAGAGGTGGTGGTAGAGGTAGCCCTGTTAGACTGGTTTGAGGATTTTGCTCTCTCTCTCTCTCTCTCTCTCTCTCTCTCTCTCTCTCTCTCTCTGTCTCTCTCTCTGCCCTTTCTTTTTTAGATACTAGCTCTAGGCTCCAGAAAGTCACTACAGAGCAATACATTAATAACATTCTGCACTACACCCTTTCACTGATAAAGCTGGTCTGAGCTTAACTGTTGTTCTATTCTGAATCATAAGTTACATTCAGGAATATAAACCTATATATAAATTCATCTAAATTTGTCTTTCCTTAGATTGTCCTCAGGGTGTTCTTAAGATTTTGCACACCTACTGAATGCTTTTTTATAGGTTTACTGTAAGCAGTCACAGCTCTTGGCTTGGAAACTAGTAATCTTGAATAGGTCATTAAACGAAGGGGATTAGGAGCAAAATTCATTGTATGAGAAACAAAATTCCAAGATTAAAAAATGTCCAGCTGTCTTGACTTCAGTGACCTGGATGACTGATAACCTTCTGATACTCCCTGTACCTTTAAAGCGGGGACAGATAATAGACATGTGGTAACTTACAGGGACGTTTTCCAATAGTTAATCACAGCAAACAGCACGTAAGAGAAAGTGTTAAATCAGCGGTCCACCAATATCCAATGTTCTTACCAACAAACTCGCCAAATTGAGGGCTGATCGATGATCTCTGATCATGGACTCCAACATTTTCAACTGAGACTCGAGTCTTTTCTCCGCTCCGGGCGTCATGGTGCCAGTTAAGAGAGGACAAAATCAACACAGACATGAGACAGTGAGAGAAGGTACAATCTGCGGTGATCTCGGGGCTTAAGACTTTCCAAAGGAAGTTAAAAATCCAAAGATCCAACTCCAATGCCGGTGTCCTTCTGAGTAAAACACACGATCTGTATAGCAAAGTCACGTCTTCCTACCAGTCCCGGTCTGGGACGGAAACAACAGAGCCGTGAGCGCGAGTTCACCTACAGTGTCTGTGTGTGTGTGTGTGTGTGTGTGTGTGTGCGTGTGTGTAGCGCCGTATTCTGGCTCCTTGCTGAGCTAAAGGCGGAATTCCTGCTCTCTGACCTCACATGGCGCTTTTAGCGCTCAGTGTCGAAGTGCGCTACAAATAAGCGCTTACAAAGTCTGGCTTAAAAAAGACAATTACATATATACATTCAGACTCTAATGTATTCTGTATTTTTTTTAACCAATAAAATAAGATACATGTGAAAAAGACTGTATTTTAAAGAAGCATGGCCTTAGGCCATTAATTTTTTCTAGCATAATTATTTGTGGCATCAATAAATCAAAATTTCGAATGGACTTATAAAACCACTAAATTCATCAAGATATTTTAATATCACATTATATGGCCACAAAGTTGGAACCACGCAAATCTGTAAGAATGTCTTTGTATGTGGTAATTAAATATTTCTTTCAGTGTGACTAAGAGGACCAATCCTGTTCCGGCATGACAATACCCATGGGCTAAGCAGCAGTAGCTTAGTAGCTAGCTGCAAAAAAAAAAAACAGCTCATTTATTTCATGGTAAATTATTTAGATATTTGGTTCCGAATTATAATAAAAATGTATATAATGACTCATAACTTTAGTTTGATTCAAAGTAGCAATATGCTATGTCATTATTTCAAATCTAGCTGATAAGCTAATTCACTGATGGAAAACAATTTATCATTAGCAAACAAGTTCATGTTATCTTAGCCTAGCTGTTAGGCTAGCATTATTTTAACATCACAAAAATCCATGTATTTGTTTAAAATACATGTAATAAATAGTCTATTACACTAGCTTCACAATACAGGACTCTCTGAATATGGAAAAATCAAAAGACCCTGTTTCACACTGAGGGTCATTTTTTTATGCTTCAGGCATGTAAGTAAAGCATAAACAACCACAGGAGAAAATAAAACCAACAAAATCACTCTTACAAGTGTTCATTTTTTAACAAAAGCTAACGTTCAGAAATGGGAAAAAATAAGAACCTGCTTCATTTCTGTAACACGTAGAACACCTCAGTGACAATAACCTGAAGTAAGAAGAAGTTTATCTGTTTTGTAGAAATTTCAGACCACTGTTCTTTACAACATTGCTTCAGTTCACATTAGTTTACATACAGCTCTCTTAAGGTCTGGAATACTTTCATGGCAGTTGGCAGAAGCCCAGAGACTTACATTTTATTTCATACAACTGAGCAATGGAGGGTTCAGGGCCACTTTCAGGAGCCCAGCAGTGGCAGATTGGAGGACCTGGGATTCAGGCTCATAACCTTCCGATCAGTAATCCAACACCATAACCACTAGGCTACCACATGAGTAAAGGCAGAAGGGGTTGAGCGATGCACTTGGCTGTTCTAACACAATGATTTTTCTTTCTTTTTTAGTCATTAGGTGTTGATTTGCTGGTGTGTTTGAAATCATTGTCTTGTTGCAAAAAGCTCAGATGAAATTGCTAGACTCAAGTTTGTCTCAAGAGTTCATGGTTGTCTCAATGACTGCAAGTTTTCCAAGGTTATTCTGATTCTTCTGTCATAAACATAAACATTTATTTTCCTTACAGAAACTCGTAGGTCACATGATGTACCTCGTTTACATCTCAGAACACTTTATCTTTATATACTCGGACCCTGGACTGAACTGTTAGGACACCCACTCCTGTAAAGACTGGCTGTCTTTCTCCTTCTCACTGTAAAATATTTCATTTCAAATAGCTCGGAGACGGCTTTAATAACCCTTCCCAGATTGATAAGTAGCAACAACAACAAAAAAAGAGATAAACTTATCGTTTGCCATAAGCACACAGGGGTAGTGGCTTTGGGTTGTTGGATTGGAGGACCAGGGTTAAAGCCTCAGTACTGCCAAGCTGCCACTGTTGGGCACTTGACCCAGGCCCTTAACCCTCTCTGCTCCAATGGTATTCTGTCATGGCCAATGCAACAATTTCATGGTGCTGTAATGTACAGTATATATGTGTGACAAAATAAAGGATTCTTCTATACAATATTCTTAAAGCTTCTAATCATTGATAGACCTAATGCAGTGGTGAATTAATAAAAGGTCTTTTCTTTTTCCAAAAACTAAATCAGCATCTAGTCTTAATTTATTCAGTTCAATTTTATTTGTATAGCAAATTCTTTTTTCTTTTTTTTTCTTTTTTAACAATGGGCATTGTCATAAGAGAGAAATATATTGCAGGAAATTAATTTGATATGTTAAATTCATCCCTAATGAACAAGCCAGAGGTTACGGTGGTGAGGGGAAAACTCCCTGAGACAATACAATACAATAAAAGAAAAAAAAATCTTGAGAGATACCCATCTTCCCATCTCCATCTGGGTGACACCAGAGAGAGCAAGTAGAAATAATTTCCCTTTTATAACTGAGATATAACCCTAGCTATATGCCTTTTTATTTGAACACTATGTGTTTGCTGAATGTTATCAGTAATCAGTTGCTGTGTCATCTTAGCTGACTTTTAGCTGTCATCTTTTAGCTACGCTTGTTGAGGTAAAAGTTGATCAATCAGCATTTTTTTTTTATCAACATGACCCTTTTGGTTGGTGTGATATGTAAGTTTATTTGTATAGCACTTTTAACAATGCAGCAGTTTTGCTGTAATGATATTATTTAACATATGTACAGCTCCAGTAAAACAATGCCTGAGACACGTGTTTTAAACTGCATTTCTAATGCAATAAATCTCAACAGATAAAATCTCAAAGCGTGTTTAAAAAAGTGTAATTATCTACGTATGCCACAGGCTTTTAATTCCACATGCCAAGTGACCTTGTGCTGGCATAGTCATACATGCTGAGTGATGTCATCAGTATGCGTCACAGCAGCTGCCGACACAGTCATCCGCTCGCTTGTGAATCTTTACTTTAGATTAGGACTAAACACAGTCTGAGCTCTGCCGCTGGGAGCTGTCTATTTACGCTCTGGCATATTTTTAAAGGTACTCATGTGTCAAAACGTAACTTCTTATGTAGTTCTTACGTACATATAATAAAGCAGTAAATTTAAGGCAGGTTACTGCAGAATCCTGAGCCCACACCCACTCCAGGAATGTACACAGTCATAGAAATTATTACAGCTGTTTATTATGAAATCAGGACTTAAGCAAGAATGCATACTCAACACTATACAGTATAAAAATATAACTCCGTGCTCTGCCTCTCGTTTCTTTTACATGTTTGTCTAATTTTTAATGCAGTTTAATTTCCATTTTCAATCTCATTGTTTTTATGTCATGCCTAATCTCATGAACTGAAACATTTCTCTGCTCATTTCTGCTGAGGATGGTCCCACACGGACAACCTGGAGATACCTGAGCTTGCTGTGGATAGTATTAATCCTGTATATTTATGAATTTCACTGTTGGTTCATTCCAGTGTAGTGTGTCTGAAACTGCCTATAACGTTATGCTCTGTGAAGAATAAGACAGTAGGATAAAAAAGAGACATAGATACCAATCTCAAACTCACTTAAAAGATAATTTACAGAGTGTAATTGTAGTTCCCACATGTCATATGACCTCCCTGTTCTATTACGGTATCGATGCCAAGCTCATTTCAGACTCACGAGTGCCTTCTAGTGATGAAAACACATAAAATAATATCAGGGTGATTATATAAATTATAAGCCTGATATTTTACTTCTTCCACTTATTGGCGCCTGCATAAACGTCATTCATTTTTTTTTATTCTTACGTACACACAATCTTCTATAACCCTTCTCTTTCTGGGGAACCTGTACATAATGTGCATAGATAATGTCCAACTTAAACTGTAGGTACTGTTGGTGTCTCTCTTATCTTTCTTATCTCACAGAGAGTGCCTTGTGAAATCTTGCATTTCTGACCTCTCCGTGGACGATTAGTTGTGGTACCGTAAACTTTTACCTGCATGTTATTGATCCAGTTGTACCGACTGATGTTCTATGTGGTTCCTACGGTTCTGTAGCTTTTTCCAGACGAACGGTGTTTACTAATGTTGTTCCTCAGAACTGTTGGAAGCGTCTTCACATCGTTTTGCTGCACGATTGTGCACAGTGTATTGATTATATAGGTGTATGTTTGTAACACTGTATTTTAACTAAACTCTGTTATTAACAAGGTTTAGTGAATGATAATATTGCATATTGACATGCAACCGGTGGGGTCCAAAGTTCTGAGTACACTATTGAAGAAAGATTTTTTTCAGTTTCTATTTAAATACAAACTAATGTGTTATAATGCCAACGTTAACTCCTTTCTGTATAAAAGGTCAGATTTCCCGTGTGATTAAACTGTTCTTTTTAAGCATGTGTGTAGAAAACACTTTTATTTGAGATTTGATTGTAGGTTTTGTCACAAATACGTGGAGTCCATGCTAAGAGTGCACACTGCCAAATACTAGCCTAAACTTCATGTAAATATTCAGGAGATTCTACTTTTCAATCAAGTTGTTGTCAGTAATATTATTTGTAATGATCACAAATGTAAATAGAAGCATTTCTACCAGTGAAATCAGACTTTTGGGTCCCACTGAATAAGCTCTCATTTCTTTTCTCGGCATTCACTTCAATTAAAAAAAAAATTCTGCCAACCGAGTGGATATATTTTGTTTATTTGTTCAGGATAAAACATATGAGTGGAAGGCAACTTTTGGGAAAATCAATCCAGAAATCTTTCTCACTATTTGCAGGTTCGAAAGGTACATAACAGATAAAATAAGCTATGCCTGTTCAGTAACAATAGTAATGGGGAATTTCTGTGGACTAAGCTAGTTCTTATGGCCTACATTCATTAAGTTGTCTTTTTTTATATGTATATCTACGGCAGGAGAGACAAGCAGTGGCAGCATCGACAGAAAAATATAAATCTAATCAAAAAGTGTAGCTAGGACAGAGGAATGTGGGAATGGAGTTACGACACATGCCTATGCAGAATGCACACAGAGTTCCCGTGCTCGCGTGGACTACGTTTCCGGCCGTAGGCGTGGATTAATTCACTGCTCCGAAGTCAGTGAGGACTTCGTCAAGCGAACATGGCGACAGTGGCGGGTGATACATGTGCCACCCCGGAGCCCTCTGTGTGGCAGAGAGTGCCACCACTGCTCACGGATTTGTACCAGTTCACTATGGCATATGCCTACTGGCGAGCTGGCAGGCACAATGAACACGCCGTTTTCGAGCTGTTTTTCCGGGACAATCCGTTCAACGGCGGGTTCTCACTTTTTGCAGGACTGAGCGACTGTTTGCAATTTCTGCGCGACTTTTGTTTCACAGATGAAGGTTAGTTTTGTCGCATTTTATTTGCGTTTGAGCTGGGAACGATAAAAAAAAATCCCCCTGCTTTAAAGAGACTTTCACAGCAAGATCGCCTACGTAGGATTTCTGGAATGTTGCACAACAGACGGCTTTACAAACCCGTTTACTCACCTACACTACCGGCTGCACTAAAATATACAGGCAACTTTTTTTAAAAAACTTTTTTTCACACACCGCTAAATCCAAGAGTCGAAATTTGTATGTGTGTACACGTTCTGACGTCTGAATGAATGTGTGACCTTCAGTCTCCGTCGTGAAACGAAGTTCACTGCTTGGGTTTGTTAATACCAGAGCACGAGTCAACGTTCAAAAATATCAAACCAGTGTATCAAATCATTCCACTTTTCGTTCTCACAAACAACAGAAATGTTCATTCTTAGGCAAAACTCTTATGTTTCCCAGTACAGATATTTTAGGACTAACAGTTTCTTGTTGCCAGGGGCGGCTCTAGCAATTTTGGGCCCTATGAAAGAATATGATTTTGGGCCCCTACCACACCCAAAGTGTGTGGGCCCTTAGAATCGTCCAAACTCCCTGCGTGCCCCTGCTTGTTATTTGCTTTTTATTATTAAAATCAGTACTTGAGTCAATATTTAATAATCCCAGATATATGGTCTATGCTGTTACTAGTTTATTCAGAAACAGGCAAACAAACATCTGTATTATGTAAATAAATTTATTTTAAATTGACCATTAAATGTGTGGTAATGTTTGTTTTGTGTTCTACAGATGTGGAGTATTTGCGCACTGTGTTACCCTCAGACACACACCCTGATTTCTTCATCTACCTGAAAGGGTTAAACTCCTCCGCAGTGTCTGTCAGTGCCGTAGCTGAGGGCACCGTCGTTTTTGCCCGAGTACGTGCATGAGTATAATTCGCACACATCACACACACACACACACACACCCTCACACCCATCAGCCTTAATAATTTCTGATGGTCGAAAGGTGAGAAAGTAAAAATGATCTATTATGTGTTATGTAGGTTCCACTTTTGGAGGTGTCTGGCCCACTGGCTGTTGTTCAGCTGCTGGAAACCAGCCTTCTCTGTTTGGTCAACTATGCCAGGTGTTTTTGTTGTTGTTATTAGGATGATGATTATTATTGTTGTTATTACAAATAATAGTTGTTATAGTTACTAGCAGAAACTATTTTTGCTATATTTTTTACTGAAGTCCAAAATGCTTTATGTGATAAATTTTAAACGTAAGATTCATGTAAAATTCATTTAAAAACTCGTGCAATTCATTTTTAAACTTATTAGAGTTTGTGTTCTCTCAGTCTGGTGTGCACGAATGCTGCACGGTTTCGACTAGCTGCAGGTCCCAAGCTGCGACTTATGGAGATGGGTCTGAGGAGAGCTCAGGGACCCGACGGAGGCCTAACTGCTTCTCGCTACACGTATATTGGAGGTATTTAACACACAAATGCATACACAATAGTACACACTGAGCAGTTTACAGTAATATACTTTAAAATGAGTCAATCAATAATGAGCTACAGTGTCATAAATTCAAGATTCAAGATCTTTATTGTCATAATGTACCTAGGTACAATGACATTTTTAACTTGTTTTAGCCTCACGAGAACAAGGAGGTAGAAGGGCAATGAACAATAAAATGACAACAGAAACTAAATACAAATAAGAAACAAAAGAAAATAAAGAATTTGCAATAAAAAGTAGCATAAAAATGTAAAATTTACAATGTAATATCAAAGTAGAATAAAATTTTAAAATGAAAATTTACGATGTAATACAAAAGTAGAATCAAATTTTTTAACTAAAATTTACAATATACAGCAGGATCGAATGAGGACGTCTACCACGTGGGAGCGCCATCTTGGGTAGATGTATGTAGATAAATGTAGTGAATTTAAAATTAAAGACATGTATAATTTACACTCAACATCCACTTTCATTCTCTAGAGTTTACACAGACTGGTAGCCTCGAGAAAACAAAAATTTAAAAAACAAAAAAAAATACATGCCTCGTTATCAGAGGTCAGAGGAACACGGCCAGGTTGGTTCGAGGTGCCAGGAATATACCTCAAATTATTAAAAAAATTAATAAAACTCTCAGCATGAAGAAAAAATAGAACCTCACCTGGTACACAGGGGTATTGTCATGTGTCATTGTCATTAGTACCAGTGAAGGTACATCGTAATGCCTTCAGTAGGGCTGTGCGATTAATCGAAATCGAATCGCAATCGCAATTTGAAACATTGCGATTAGCTAATCGCAAGAGGCT
>JAOTRN010000025.1:4393131-4404755 GCA_028566695.1 Bagroides melapterus | reverse complement strand
TGTGTGTGTGTGTGTGTAGGAACTGTAAGTTCTCAGAAACAGCTGGAGTGTATAAGGAGAGGTGTAATGATTTACCCCTTGATTGTCGTTCCAGAGGAGTCAGTGCCGGCGAGAATGCTGGGAAAAAAGTGAATATGAGTACAGTGATAACACAAACAACAAAAACATGTAAATATCTGTTGACATCAGAAGGTTAGTAACTGTTTTTCACCTGACGTTTGTTACATAAATTGTCTGATTCCAGTCCAAGAAAGTTTGGTTCAACTTTAGGAAAGTAAAAAAAAACACAGAGTGTAAATATCTTTGCAATACACTAAAGTACAGAGATATACAGTAGATATGTATACAGTGGAGTCATACCCATTGTTCTAGAGCTTCATCTGTGATTTGTAGATCAACTGATACAAAAGAAATCCTGTAGAAGGTAAACTCTGAAAATTCAAAATGGAATAAAGATTTATTTCAATCAGCTGATTTAAGATGATGAACGTCACGTACGTTAGTAGCAATAAAATCTTTTAGTTGTGCAGTAGACCGTGAAGCACAGCAGTAGGAAAATAAGAACTCATTTTATCCTATTCATCAATTTTCATTTTATTGTATAATCCTGTTGTCCAAAACTGCGTACTCTTAATCGTTAATCATTTAAAGGGCCCGTATCATAGAAACCTGATTTCCTTAATCCATGGATTATAAATATGGAACATTCTAAACAAAGCTGACAGCAAATGATTCTGTAAAGTTTTGATATCACTATAGCAACTTACAGAAGGTTTACGTACCACGTGAATGGAAATTGTAAAAAGAAGGGAAAATAAATACAAACAAACCTTGACAAAAAAGTCGGCACACAAATCAGAACAAAGAGCAAATCTTTAAACGGTCTCATTTACTATAGCTTAGTAAAGATTTAGAATTGATGAAACATCTGCATTTTCATCAATTTAAACCTAGAAATTAAACAATAAACATCCCACTTTTGTAGTATTGCACTAGTTTTAGATTTATGAGTATATTTGAGTGAGATCGGTGAGTTGGGAAACTTTCTGGTGTAACGTTACAGCTTGTCTGTTTACTTGAACATATAACAGTGTTATATGTTCGTCTCTATTTATCTCGTCTCTATTTATCTCCTGCTTTTTCCACACAGGTGAACACATGCAGTTTGGTGTGTAATCACACTCATGTTAATTCTTAAGGCAGTAAAAATCCAGCCATGTATTTCGAAAGGATAAAAAATAAAATGTTGAACGTTTTAAAATACGGGTCCTTCAAATGCCTTTCTGCACCTGAGTGAGTGCTCTGGTTGAAGCAGCCTGCTGCTATGCCCCACAGCCATCACATGATGGCGGTCATGTTGTACATTGTTAGTGTAGGATTAGAGCTCAGTGCATCTCTATTCCATGCCACAACCTTCTTAGGAGACTACAGGAAGATAAATACATTCACCACAAAGCAATCGATTTAGCGACGTGTGTTCTCACACATCTCGTTCTTTAAAACGTGAAAGATCTAGAAACATTTGGTATAGCTGTCTCCTAAGAAAGAATAAAAAATATAAATCAGATGGAGAAGCTATGGCAGCATGAAGAACATACAGAAATTGTTTGTTTATTTATTTATTTGTGTAAATACTACTGTTAATGTCTATCTACTTCTAAAATCTAGACAAGAGTACAAGCTGATTATTTCTCCCCTTTACACCAACATTCTGTGATCAGCAGCAAAGATATGATTGAGAAGGAGCTACATTTCTTTCTAAGGTCTATGTCGTTATTGGAAAACATACTGTTCCCAGATGAAAGTCCACAATGACATGAACTGTAAAAAAACGTTTTACATGGGCATGGGATCAATTCAGAGGTGTCTGTAGTGGTTCCATGGGTGGCATCAGTGGGCACTGAGTGAAAGTCTGCAATGACTCCCTGAGGAGGGGAAGCCAGAGGAAGCGTGCCATTTGTGGAGACAAAGGACTGGTCGTAAGCAGCCGGGGAAGATGGATGCATTTCTCTATCTGTGGCGATGGGACGAACAATCAGGACATTGTCGCTGTTGCTGGAGGGCTTTGCTGATTCATTCTTAGACCAAAAAAGCTGCTCTGTTGTTGAGAACTGAGCATGTTTAGTATCCTGAAGGTCCTCACTTACAAAGCTAGTATCCACTGGGTGATTGTCTAGAGCAAGGCTATGTACACTTGCTTCTAATGTTGAAGGCCATGACTGTCTGCTGGGAAAGGTGGAAGCATGAGGAAATCCACTGGTTGCTTGAGGAAAACCTGGCATGTGCTCATGTTCTGTGTTTGGTAGATGTGGTACATCCACAATCAAGGTTGAGGTCACTGGGGTAATTGAGCTGGACATCAGAGAGCTGTCTTTGCTCAGTAGTTTAGATTGTGAGATAGTGAGTATATTGGCTCCAGTGTGCTCTCTAATGGGTCCACTGGGTACAGTTGTTCTATTGTGGCTGTAAGTGCTTGTTGGATTAATTGGTATTCGTGGTTTGTTAGTGCTAATGTAATTGTCACTGTTGGTCCTCATATACATGTCGCTGCTAGCTGGGATGTCAGGGAATAGGTGTGTTTCAAGAACGGTGGTGAATTCATCAAATTCTTCCTGAGACTGAAAAGGGAAGACAGATTCATCTGCAAGTAGGTGTGAAAGCTGCAGCATCGCTGAATGCTCTTGAGAGTCATCAAAATAATTTGAAGTCCCCTTTATACTCTGAGATACAGACAATCTTCTTAGGAAGTCTACAGGGACGGAGTGTGAGAGGGATGGTGATGGTAATGAAAAAGAAAGATCAGACAGGGCTGCCTGATTTCCTGGATAGCCCCCTACCTCAGCGACACTGTGCTCTTCTGTGGCTTTCAAAGCATCCAGTAAAACAGGAGATAAGTCAAAATTGTTGTCAGAGGTTGAGCTGAAAATGGGCAATCCATCGTCCCTCCGTGTTCTCATTTCAAACTTTGAATTAAGGGGTGAAGAAGGAGAGATTTCCCATTTGTCTATTAGGATCTCAGAACTACCATTGACAGATATATTAAAGGCATATGACAGGCCCCACTGATCAACCATTGAATGATTATTATCTCTTTGTCTGTTTAGAGGCTCAAGAGGTCTATTTATATGTGATGGCTCCAGCCCATGAAGAGAGTCTAATGTAGAGTGGCCAACTGCAGACGATTCAGCAACTGTACTCTCACTGTGGAAGTAGGGAGCAACAAATCTAGGGGTACTTAAAGAGTTGTGGGTTGAGATAAATAGGTTCTCTGATAGGGCCAGAGTCAACTCTCCACTATCGTTTGCATCATATGCAAGGAAGCGTTCAGAAGTGCCAAATGTTGGAGCTGAGGAAAGAGCAGCAAGGGACAATGGACTAGTCCTGATGGCATAATCATGCTGAACCTCCATTGCAGATGGAGATATTGGCATTGGTGACTCTGCTCTGAAGGGATCACTACTTTGAGAAGGGTACTGTCGAGGTGTCAAAGGTTCTCTGAAAAATTCTGTTTGATAAAGGATTTGATATTCAGTGGAATACTTTAACGAGGTAGCTATGATAGGAGTGGTTTCTGTAAATTTATACTGTTCCTTTAGAGTTCCTGTCTGCCCTTCTGTGGGTGACAGAGTTGACACCTTGACACACCCCTGGTAATACCTCCTAACATCTGTAAAGGTGCACTGAGTACCTGTAACCTCTGGGAGATCCCAGGGCACAGTGCTCATTAAGCCTGAGAAGGCTGGCGATATTAATGGTCTTGAGAGGGATGGAGGCTCTGTTGTTTGTCCAGTTATTCTGCTCAGTCCAGATTGGTTCATTTGCACAACTGACCCTGGATCTTTGATAAGCATCATGCTGTTCTGTGTTTCAACTTGCTCAAAGGAGGCATTGTCTGGGGTAGTAGGAACACTTGCCATTTCTAACAGTGATATGTTTGGGCTGGTAGTGGCCAGGCCTTCATCGAGAGCATAGGTAGAATCAAATTCAAATAAACTGAAAAGATTCTCATCTAAATCAATATCATACAGAAATGACTCTGAGCCAAACCCTGATGGGAAATCAAGTTCTTCAGAGCTGTTCTCATCACTCTCACTCAGGTCCCACTGTGGAGTCAGTGCCTTAATCTTACGATTACTGACTGATACAACCTGGAAGGACTCCACTTTTTCAGTCTGGTTACGTGGCCACAGTACATGTGAATAGGTTGGCCTTCTAGTTGTAAAGTTAGTTTTCTTGGCATTGGTTAGAGCTTCAGGAATTCTCGGCTCAGGGGACACGTATGTCATGGTTTTCGTCGGTAAGGGAGGTGCTTTAGTCATATGTATAGCGGGGTATTTAGGGGCCTGTGTTACTGTGGACTCTGGTTTCTTTCTTACAGGCCATATGAGAGGGGTGGAGATAAAGCCAAGAGAGGTTTTGGAACTTCGACCAGCAGGAGCAACCGGAGGATGAGAAGGAGGAGGAGCAGAGGATACAGCTGCTGAGCGTGGAGGTAGCCGTAGTAAAGACCAAAAAAGCACAGCTGTCCCTTTTTCTGCAGAAGCCAATGGACAGGTGAGTGGGAATGGAAAAGCAGGGTGTTATTTATCTTTTTGACAAATATTTTTTGACCATATACAACACAGTAAACATAAAACAGTTTGTGATTCCTATGAGATATATATATATACGTATACAGAAATGTACTGAGTGCCAGGATCCTTTGTTTTTTTTTGAAGAAGAAGAAGTTAGAAAGTAGATATGAGGAAATATAAGTGCTAGTCAAATCCAGCAGATCTCAGCAAATCAGGACATACCAGCCATGTTAGTGTTATTTATGATAGAGTGATGGGGAGACTGTGGAATATTCAGTAAGAATTGAGGTCACTTGTGATGGCTAATGACAAAGAAATTAACTAAATACAGACATGAGGAAACGATAACAGTCTGGAGGGAAACTGTTTTAACAGGAAGGTAACGAATGTGATGAATCTAGAGTTCATGTATAATCTAACTTAATAATAAATACTTCATTAAATGACCAATTATGGTCAATTGAATTGAACAAGAACATGATTAACAAATAAATAAAAATTAAACAAAACAATGATTATGAAAATGAAATAAGCATTGGGACAGTGACAATTTTTGTTACTTATTGTAGCTCCATAATCCAAATAATCAACACACTCAATTTCAAATAAAGTAATTATTACGTTCATTCAAATATCATGTTTTTCGGTATATAAGTTGGTAAACTGACTGGCTTCAATTTTTTCTCAGATGACTACAGATAGCTAGACATTGGGGCAGACTTTTGGAGTACCACCTCACCAGAATCACTCATTATGTCTCAGTGCCATCCTCATTTTGGGCTTAGATGTCAGCTATTGCAGACAAGAACATCAGTCAGGTTGTTCCACAGACCAAGACTGGCAGCTTAATGTCAACCTAGTGAGGCAGCAAATGTTTCCAAAGACCCCAGAGACCACACTCAGGGCAGAGTCAAGTATTCAAGAGGTTCTGCTGGAACTGACTAAAAGTGCCACAGGCCCATTAATGAACAAGCGTAATTTACAAAAGAGTAGAAAAGAATTGGATGGTGTGGTCAATGCAGGTGCAGTGAAGTGGGTTGAAGAACTGGCCAGACTCTCTACTGGACCCTCAAGCGCTGAGGCATTACAAGACAGCAAAATGAAAAGAGCCATCAGGATCCTTAAAGAGTCCATGGACAGAGCTTTAGGATGCCTGTGAGTCAGAAAGGGTAATCCATGGTCCACAAAAGATACTTGGACACAGGCTAATAAAGACAGAGCCTCACAAGATGTATGATAAAACTATCATAAATGTTGCAACATAAGCTAAAGTAAATTTACATAAACTACAGCAGATTAAAAAAAACTGAGCCAACACGTTTGCTAACATATTATTAATGACAGACAACGTCTACAAGGCGACTTGTACATACTGTACATATATCAGCCATTCAGTAAATATTAACTTCTTAAAGTCCTCATTCTCAACTCCATACATCTAAAAATGAGTTGAAATACAGATATAGAGGTAACAGATATGTATAAGCTGATGTGCTCACTTTTCCAGATGTGTGAGGCAGTATGTGCTCATTGCACCTAGTGTTCAAAAGTGGCAACTGCAACATGTATGTTCTCAACTCTCAACTGCCTTGTACTGGGTTGCACTAAAAATTCACAACGTTGTAAATCAAGTGTGAATTTCTCAGAGAGACTTAGAACTTCCTAGAACATCGACCAAACATCTAGCTGAAACTGACTACACATCCTACCCTGATTACAAATACCTTCCTAATCCCATGGAGTCTCAGGGAGTACTCTAAGGGCGGCGGTCTTGCAGATGTTTTACAACAAAGCTTATCAGTTCCTAGTGTCATCTTTCAAGAATTTACATCTTTTGAATTATTTGCCAGGAAGCTTTTTAGCAATGCTGCAGTTCCTGAAGTGTGCCACAAACTGGTCCTGACCGCCGTACACCACTAGAGGAACGTACATTGAGTACCTGAGCATCAAAACTGGAGCAAGTTCTTTTAACCAAAACTTAACCAAAAAGTGTCACTGTGCAACAAAAAACTAGCAAAAGAAAAAGAAAGAAAGTCTGAAGGAAGTTTGTGAGTTCATTTATATGGTATTGCTTAACAACCTGTAACCAAGCTATCTTCAAAACAAGTGTGAGAGTTCTTTCACTGACACTGAAAGAGGGTATTAATCATGTATAATGAATCAGTTTGTCTGTGCTGTCTGTGCTGTCAGTGGATGGATTGGTCCTAATTAATTGTCCTGTGCTTCATTTGCTAGTCACACTCATCTCAGCACCTCAGAATAGTACAGAATAGACCTCCATGAGAAAGTACATTGGTCTTACCCTTGCTTGAATAGATGGACAGAGGTTTAGTAGCAGCAGCTGTGGATAAACCGTGTTGTGAGTAATAGCTGACGAGGACAGAACAGTTTCACAAAAAATGCAACACAGAGGAGAAAAAGTAATGCAAGGTACAGACCTACGAGGTGTCATATACCCACTGGATGTAAAAAAGTCTACACACCCTTGTCTGCACACCCCTGTCTAAGTGCAGTTTTTTTTATGTAAAAAATGAAACCCGAGATCTTTTACCACCTTTAATGTCTAACATTTGAGTTTAAAACAAACAGAAACGTTGTAGGAGGATAAAATGAAGAAATGTGCATGAATAAATATGCACACCCTTCTGTGTGGTCTGCGACTGTGCTCAGGATAACTCAAACTCCTGCTGAAAAAGTAATTAAGTTCATTCAAATCATTAGAAATTAAGATCAACTGTTCCTGCCCAGAACACCAGAGCATGGTGAAGCATGGTGGTGGCAGCATCACGCTATAGAGCTGCTTCTCTTCAGCTGGGATTGAAGCTCGAATCACTTCACCTCCTGCACAGTAACGTCTCAGACCACACCAACTAAGGAACTGCTTCAGAAGACGATTAGAGAAGGTTCATTCCAAGGGCAGATTTAAATCCTAGCAGAACTCTTGATATGGAACAGTATTGCAATAGAGTGGAATTAAATGACCAAACTGTATAAAAGAACTTGTTTTGAATTGTCGTATTAAAGGGAAAAGTGATATAAACAAACTATTATTAAAGGGGTGTGTATACTTATGGACCCAGTAGTGAACCTTACCAGTAGGTGTGCTGGTGGTGGTTGGTGAAATTGTAGCTGGTGAAGTAGTTTGAACTAGTAACAGCACAGAGGTAGGAAGTGGTTAGAACACACAGACACAGACACACACACACACACACACACACACACATGCTAGTCAGAGTAAGTTTGAGCAGAAAAACATACAGCATTGTTGAAATGCTCCTGCTTACCCGTGTCTGCGGCTAAAGACATGCTAGGAGCGCTCGTGTAGGACACGGTTATAGAAAGATCTGATAAAGAGAAGGGGAAGTTAATGAGGCCATGCATCTACATCAGAACAGTCGTGCACATGCGTTAACGAGTATCAGAGTGACCATATGTACCATAAACCTGACATTATCACTTAATAACGTGACGTTACAGCAGAAACGGTGGAATAGAGATTAGTGCACGGGACCAGTACATTATTTTAATCTCTATTCACTCTCTAGACACTTGTTTAGCTATTGTAGGAGTTCCAATCATCTTTAAACCAGTCTCCTGTAATTGTATGACTTAATGTTTAACGTGGAACAAAATTTATATTATTAAATTAAAACTATACTGAGTTTTGAGTTTCCTTAAAAAACTCGAACAAAAGAACAAAAGAAATTCAGTTCGCCGTACCGACGACAACAACCCTCTTTCTTTCCCTATATCTGTTATTCCTGCCTTTATTTTTGATAAAATGTGTCCGACGTAGCCTGCGTTCCTTCATCCAACAGACGAGTCATCTGTAACTTTGAGCTAGCGAGACTGGTGAGACGGTGAGATTAGCTTCTCTCGGATAAATGATGTCTCAGGTTCAGTCGCAAATCGCTAACACTGAGAAGAGCTTGGAGATCAGATACACACAAATAAACAAAGAAACAAACAAATCCAATCTAACAGAGGAGGGCATGACCCAACATTTACAGCAGAAACATCATTTATATCGAAAAAACATGGAACATCATTTAAAAATTTAATGGATACAATGATGATGAAAACAAAATACGTACAATATTTATTTTAATCATAAGTAAACAGGAGTAAACAACGACAGGAAGAAAAAACAAACAAACAAACCAACCAGTAAACACAGCTGTTCTGTTAAGCTGAATATGTCTACCGCTAATATTCTGACAGGAAAATCTGATTATAAAGAAAAGAAATAATGAAAATGTCACATGTGCTAAACACACACACACACACACACACACACACATAGATAGATGGATACGCAAACAGATAAATAGATAGATAGATAGATAGAGAGAGAGAGAGAGAGAGAGAGAGAGGAATGAATGTATAAATCCTGCACATGGACAGAGACACAGGAAAGAGTTTTACACTGAGGGTGCTGGAATATTAAACAACATACATGGTGCATGTAAACTGTTATTATTATTATTATTATTATTATTATTATTATTATTATTATTATTATTATTCCTCCAGCAGCAGCCCCCTCAGCACTGTCACTTCCTGCGTCCTTGCTCACGTATGGACTATTTCTCGGTTTTAAACGTTCGAGTGATGAGGTGATGAGGTGAGGCTCAGACAATTGCTTACCGTTGGTTCTTGCATTAGTAGGAATCGTGTTAGTGTTGAAGGTGGATGATGTGGTAGTAGTTAGAGATGCTGGTGGCAGGAACGAAGAAAGGTTACACTTTAACATTGAAAATCCAATGGCTAGAGGAACTGAGCAGCTTAAACAGTCTCAGAGCAAAAAAAAAAAACAAAAAAAAAAAACATGAGTAAACCAGTAAACCACGACTGAGACGTTTCACCAGAATAAACACGTCTAGAGCAGACGAAGGGGAAGAACTGTGCTTTCTGTCTGTTACGCCTGAGTGAACGAGCTAATTAGAGACAAGCTATATTCCTTTTTTACTGCAGCAGCTGAGTCATTTACGAGTAAATATCTAATGAGGATCAGACTATACGCTGTCACGGTGACGGAGACGTTTTAAACCGGACTGTGATATTTTATGTCCTGTTGTGGGAGCAGGACAGCGTCTTAATTCTGCCCGTCGGTTTTAACGAGGACAGTTTACAGGCTTACAGTACAACAGAGACGTCTGTGGGAGGAAAGCTGGGATTTGACAGTGTTTTAACTTTAAAAAAAAAAAAAAAAAAAAGAGGATCTGTAACTGACTAAGAAAACAAAGACACGTATGTGTTAACTGTCCTAAAGCCGAGGTCTCTGTCTGTCTGTCTGTCTGTCTGTCTGTCTGTTTTATTCAGGGAAGATGAAGAAAAATCAGGCTTTTCCTTTACCTGGGCAGCTCACTCCAGAGGACACACAGCTGGTGGTTTGGGACGTGGTTGCTGGAACAGTGGTACCTGGGGACAGCATGAGAAGTGTGAACATCGTCATAAATACACATCTTAGGAATCTTATTACTCCTGGAAATGTCGCTGTTGTTAAATTACTATTAATAGTCGCACTCAGGAAAAAGCTCAACTACACAACTGCTTTGTTCTCCACAAACTTCATACTTTTTCTCCACAGCTGATTAAATCTCAACATCAACGTCAACGTAGTGATATCTCCTCTTGTAGACGTTCTCCACTCTGTTTCTGTACACGTTCTTTCTCAGATCTTCAGATCTCTCCTGCAGGTTTGGGTGTTCAATTCCAGTTTTTAGAAATGTGGCATTGAAAAAAAAAAAAGCTTTTAAAAGAATACGTGCTGAGCCAAGTGGAAATCCTCCACACACACAAGAGATAAAAAAAAAACCTCATACAGCAAGCAGACACAGCTCTAGGAAGCTGTAAATGTGTGAAGTCGGCCAGTGAGAACGAAAACTATCTGATCCTGCAGGAAATGTTGACTAACCATGAAGAGAAGTTGGTTCTCGTTAGAGGAATGAAGGCAAGTGTGAAGAAAGAATGATATCATCAAATATTTAAAGGTGGGAAGCGCAGAAGAAAGGCGAGGCTTCTGCTCATATCAGCTTATCATGGTGACTTAAATATAGAATAAATACTGATAGGAGGAGCTTCTCTTTTTACACACACACGCACACACGCACACACACACACACACACACACACACAAACATTCACATGCACACACACAAACACTCACAAACACACACACACAAACACTCACAAACACACACACACATGCACACACACAAACACTCACAAACACAAAAACACTCACAAACACAAACACAAAAACACTCACTAACAAATACACATGCACACACACAAACACACAGACTCACGCACACACACAAACACACACTAACAACACACAAACACACACACAAGCACACAAACACTCACAAACACACACACACACAGACTTTATTGTTATGACACACACAGAGTTAGTTACACACTCACCACTGGAGGGAAGCTTTGTTGTTAAATGTACACATTGTGGGAAACAGACTGTGAAAAAAAAGATTAGAGGTTAGTTGTGTTATTTCTCATGCACACACACACACACACACACACACACAGAGAGCGAGGTGTGGACTGAAACACTGATGTTCTAAACGTTGTTATTGCTGACGCTGATACTGCAGTATGATTATTTGCATGCTCTGTGATATCGAACCAAACATCAGCTTCTGTTTTTCTTTCCTCATGTTCACATTACAGACCTGATCTGATCCTCACACACTGATGAGGTGGAGAACTGCATCAATACACTCAGAATAACTAAAGTAACACACATCATTTACCAAGGCTGCGTCCCAATCCGAGCTCTGGGTAGTGCGCTAGAAAGGATTGAGAAGCAGCCTTCCTTCATCTTACAGTCTTTTTACAAAAAGCATTTAGAGGAGAAAGTAAAAGAAAAGCACACACACACACACACACACACACACAAACACACACGCACCCAGAAACACAAATATACACACACAAAAACACTCACAAACACACATACACACTCAAACACACACAAAATCACTCACAAACACACTTACACAAACACACATACGCACACACACAAAC
>JAOTRN010000025.1:4282056-4292468 GCA_028566695.1 Bagroides melapterus | reverse complement strand
ATCCTCAGCATGATCTGTTTGGAGTTTATAGTTTTTAATGAATTATAATCCGACTCTGGTGTTTATAATGAATTATAGTCCCACTCTGGTGTTTATAATGAATTATAATCCCACTCTCAGCGTTTATAATGATTTATAATCCCACTCTTGTGTTTATAATGAATTATAATCCCACTCTCAGTGTTGAAAATGAATTATAATCCCACTCTGGTATTTATAATGATTTATAATCCCACTTTCTGGTGTTTGCAATGATTTATAATCCCACTCTCAGTGTTTATAATGATTTATAATCCCACTCTGGTGTTTGCAATGATTTATAATCCCACTCTCAGCGTTTATAATGATTTATAATCCCACTCTTGTGTTTATAATGAATTATAATCCCACTCTCAGTGTTGAAAATGAATTATAATCCCACTCTGGTATTTATAATGATTTATAATCCCACTTTCTGGTGTTTGCAATGATTTATAATCCCACTCTCAGTGTTTATAATGATTTATAATCCCACTCTGGTGTTTGCAATGATTTATAATCCCACTCTCAGTGTTTATAATGATTTATAATCCCACTCTGGTGTTTATAATGATTTATAATCCCACTCTCCGTGTTTATAATGATGTATAATCCCACTGTCTGTGTTTATAATGATTTATAATCCAACTCTCAGTGTTTATAATGATTTATAATCCCACTCTCTATGTTTATAATAATTTATAATTCCACTCTCAGTGTTTATAATGATTTATAATCCCACTCTATAAATCTAGTTTTAGCTATTGTTACGAATATTTAAACATGTTGTTAATCCCTGATTAATTTTTGATATTCAAATTGAAAAAGACAACACATTAATTAAAACAGGATGTAATTATCTGGCATCCTCAACCATCTGACAAGCAGTGTGTATTCAATAAAACAAGCAAACACAAAAAAACCCGAAAAACAATTAGGATGATGCTCAGGGAAGAGAATAAGATTAAGATTAAGAATTAAAACACTCCTACCCATTATAGGTTTTATAGATATTTGGATAATGTCCTTTAATAAGTACATCTGATCCAGGCCAGAAGAAAGTCCCAGACTTCAGGTTGTTGTTCAAGGCAGTGATCCAGACCTACATGAGAGTTTGATAAGAGTTTATCAGCACCTGTCGGTGTACCACAGATAAACACCACATCATTTCAAAACATACAGTACGTCTACTCCATCTTCAGATGAGAACATCTACCAAAGTGTCATAAAGGGAAACGTCATGGACCCATCTTTAGTGTAGTTAGTGTAGCACTGAACTCTTTATTAACTGAATAGTATATGTTTATTAGTGTGGCATATGGAAACACGCAAATTACAGGGATTATAGGAATAAGACACCAAATGACCGCTTATGGGGATGGACAATAAGCTCCGATTGAGTTCCACTGAGGGGTTTTAAAGCCTTATTGATCAGATTGAAAGCTGTGATCTTGACTGTGTTTGACCAGTAGATAGACAGAAGACACACCCTTGCAGAAAGACATGCTCCTGTGGAGAGACACACCCCTGCTGAGAGACACACCCTATAACCTGGAATGTGACACAACAAGGCGATCACAGTTGTAGATTTTACAGCTATAACATAAAATGGAAGTCTGTTCATCAACATGGGAAGGGGCAGGAGTTAAAAACAGTACAGCGACAGCCACAAGAGGGCCTCAGAGACAATCTGTCTTTATTTAGGTCTACTTATAAACAGCCACAAGCTTGTTTTCTCCTTTTCTCTCAAATCTGTGTGTGTGTGTGTGTGTGCACATAATAATCCAGACCTCTAAAGCAGGTGGAATGCAGCCAAGTTTCAGCAGTAGAAAGTAGCACTCCTGCTTTTCTTCCTGTTTCTGTCTTTTACTCTGATCTCACTGCTTCTGTTTGTAATCTTTCTTTTCTTCGTCAGCTGAACTGTGATCTTGTTTCAGTAAATTATACGCTGTCTTTGTGAAGGATTAAAGGACAATATTTTATAGACTGCGTGCTGCTTCCACCTCCTCGTCTGCATGTTACAGCTGGTCTGAATGATGTCAGAGTGTGTGTTTGTACCACATTTTTTCAGCAGTAGTCCCAGAGCTAATGAAGTAACCATGGTATACATGATAACATTCTCAAAAAGAATAGACAACCTGTGTGGTATTACATTTAAAAAAGAATATACATTTTAAATGGAGCAATTTATAGAACTCTACTCACTGTCTCTGTATGTATACTCTATGTTCGGTTCAGACTATTAGTCTGTAATATATTAACTGGCATAATAATGTGACACAGTGTAAAAAAAAAAAATTTTCAGCATTTATGTTATCAGCTCAGGACCAGATGCTCTGGCAAATAAAAGAGTAAGTAAAGAAATATTTGAGATAAAACACGTCCACACAAGGAAGAGTGCCTGAGATACAGTGTAAAATGTAGTGATCACTTCAGGGGTTACTTTTCACAGCTCGTGCTAAAAAGTGGCTGTGAAGAAATACCAAAAGAAGAACTTCATTGAACCTGGTTTCTTCTTCCAGGAGGTTAAGAGATGATGCTTTCAACAAGATAAAGACCAAAAACATTCCGATCAACACAGAAATAACACCACAATAAAAGGAATGGTGTCTGATTTTAGCTTATGGTCCAGAGACATAAGAATATTGGTAAAGATCTTATGATATTTGTCTGTCTGTTTGTGTAAATGTCTGTGTGTGTGTCTGTCTGTGTGTCTGTCTGTGTATATCTGTCTGTCTGTCTGTCTGATCTGTGTGCCTGTTTGACTGTCTGTCTGATATGTGTGACTGTTTGTCTGTCTGTCTGTGTGTCTGTTTGTCTGTCTGTCTGTCTGATCTGTGTGACTGTCTGTCTGTCTTTTTTTTTGAGACTGATCTGTGTGACTGTCTGTCTGTCTATGAGACTGATCTGTGTGACTGTCTGTCGGTGAGACTGATCTGTGTGACTGTCTGTCTGTGAGACTGATCTGTGTGACTGTCTGTCTGTCTGTCTGTGTCAGGAAAACTACAAAGCCACCATATATCTAAACTCACAATGTGTGTCTGGTTTGAAATACTTACCGGTTCACCCTGGTACCAAGCCGGATTAAACTTCTCCTCATCTTTCAGACTGAAGATGGCATTTCGGTTAACATCATACATCTTATTGTCCACAATCCCATGTGACTCTGGATAAAGACCCTGTGAAGAATACATAAATGTCTTTATATCTGATAATGTATTTATAAAACAGCATATTTTGGTAAATGTTTATTCTGAATAAAATGCTAAACTGCTCTCTACTGACTGTTATGATGGTGTAATGATTGGGGAAGGTCTTTGTAGGATAAGCAGGGCGCATATACTGTGTAGAAGTTCCACATTGTCCTGAAAAGACAACGGAAATTGTTTTCCTTGATTTTTCCAAATAACATCTTGTATCTTTAAAACAGTAAATATCTTCAGGGCGCAAATACATTTTAGACAAGAACAAAAAGTTTTAAACGGAATTCCTACTGCAGTGAAGTCTTTCCATATTTATTTATTTAAAAAAACCCTTCTTCAGAAGGAAATAAATTATAACACATACTGAGCTTCTTGATGTGTGGAAGCTGGTCCCCATAATCATTCAGGTAGCCTGCTCTGAAGCCATCCAATGAGATCAGAAGCAGTGGAGGTTTGGAGAAACTTTCAAAACAAAATGAAGACCATCGGTTCGCTGTTGTATAGCTACTATGAATAACAAGGTTCCAGATTAAAGATGTTACACTGTGTAATCATTTCGTCTTTTTGAATTAGCCTTTGAATGAGTCAGGACTGTTTCTGTCTAAAACAAGACTGACTCAACATGATTTTTCATGAGAAATCTGTCTCATGTTTTTGACCCATTACTGAGGAAGAAACTGACTGAACATACAGTACGTGTGGCTTCATTACCTTAGAGCTGTACACACACAGATGCCCACACACAGACACCGACACACAAAAACACCGACACACACAAAAACACACACACACAGGTTAATACAGTTCGAGCTGTTGACACACGTATGTAACTTAATCTAGGAATCAAAACACCAGTTTGATTTCTCTGAAGTGTTCCAGACACACGGCCAGTACATGTGAGAGGAATCCACACACATTTTGAGCAACTTTCCCAACTGATACCTATGTAACATGAACATGTTTCAGCAGGTCAGGAGCTGATGAAAAGTACACTCACTAAGTGACTTCATGCAGTTCCATAACAGTCCGAGACGTCAAGGTTCGCTGCTTTTAAAAATAATGATTTTAAGAATAATGTCATGATATTTCTGGGAAAACGCCATAATACAGTTGTAATATACGCATAATACACAATCCACTGTCAGGACCTGGTTGTAGTTAAGACCTGAGATCTAAAACAGACTGTCCTCCAACATCCCCGTCTAATGTGGTAGAAGCTCCCAGAACGAGACACAGCATCCAGGAAAGCCAAACCTCTTCACCAGATTTCTGACTGTGTTGTAAATATTAGTAAATAAATATTTAATGCCTGTAGATCTCATGATGTAGCCCTTGACTTTCTCTTTACATCTCTGAGGAGTACATGATGTGACCTTGGACTGGTTGGTACGGACGCTCCTGCGAAGATTGCCTTGATCTCCGGGTGTAAACAATTCTCACCGTTGAATGCTGGATTTCATGTTTGGAGATGGCCTTATAACCCAGATCGATGAGCAGCAACAAATCTTATGCATTTTATTAGTAATTTATTAATCACTGTAGAAACAGGGAGCATGTACTTATTTATTTTTCCATGTGGTATCTGAATGTTGATTTAATTTCTGGGGAAAAAGTTCCTACATACTGAAATCAGTTGTTTTTTTTGTTGTCTCTCATGCCATCCTTTGTATCAGACTTGCTACTTAGAGAAAAATATTAAACTTTTATTCTATTTTTTATATTCATATAAAGCTGCTTTGAGGCAGTGTGCAATGTTAAAAGCGCTATACAAAATAAAATTGAATTGAATTGAATATGCATCTCTCATCGTTGAGGTTTCCTATTATCAGCAAGATAACCTAAGGCCCAGGGTAAGTGAAAGGCTTGACTCTGAGAGATTAACACTGATAGAATCTTTCCACATTGTCAGTGAAATGTCTGGGGTGGTGCAGTTGTTTCTTTAGGCAATAAGAACTACAGTAAAGTAGGACACAGTGAAAAGAAATTTTCATGTTTCCATTATAAATGTTACCTAAGCAACTAAAGACCAAAGACACATTACATTTAATCTGATCCAAAGTCATGCCTGTGCTAGTGAGGTGTGGTATCAACATTACTATAACAACAAGGAGCTTGTGAATGCAAAAACCTCATCCGAGTCTTTCTTGTCAAGCCTGTAATTATGTGTGTTTTTTTTTATATGTGTGGTATCTCGTTGAATCCAGACTTTCAAAACCTTCCAAAATCCACTTTAACTTCTGCTTAGAGCTCTGTTAAACTGAGTAAAATTCACACCACCAGATGGTGCCAAGATGCAAAGCTGTCATCCAGTGACGCGTACAAACATCTGTTCACGTATGCTAAGCTAATTTACAAATAATAATTCTTTGAAGAGTTTCTGTGTAAGGCAGAGAGGCTTTTCTAGCTTCTGTTTCCCTGTTGATTTATGTTGCGTGTTGGAGGTCGTAAGTACCTGAGAAATCATGCAGAACAGCCTCAATTCAAACAGGTTGATACTTTGTGTTCTGAGTCCATTCACCCCATGATACTCATTGCACTCAGACTGGTGAGGAAGATGTTAGTGGTGACCACCTGATTGTGAACCACTCCCAGGCATAAACATTTTGTGAGAAAGACTTGTTATCTGCAGGGGGGTCAGGGTCAGGGTCAGTTCCCCTTTCACTGAGATGAGAATGTCCTGCTGATTGATCCTTTGGTTCAGCCTCAGACTAATGACCACCCAATAGCTCTTTCACCAAATAGCTCCAACAGACCCACATAAATTACAGCCATGGCTGCAGTTAGCAATCCGGGGGACTGTGACCTTTGAGGTTGGCTATGAAAGTATGCATTGTGCAGATCCTTTGATAATGGCCAGTATCATAGCTGCCTGGCTTGAACAGCCCTTTAAGTTTTAGAAGGGGAAAAGGAAGAACCTTCAGGAACTAATTCAGTCTCTAGACTCTGAAGAAGGATTGGGAGATGCCATCCTATTTGGTCATGAAAATATTAGATAGAACTCCTTGATCTGAACAGGGAACAGTGTTTTTTATCGACAGCACCTCTATCCAATATGGAAAGGACTTCTTGGGTAGGAGCAGCAACTTTTTCAGGGTCTGAGTTTCATGTGTCAAGAGGCATGCCTCTCCAGGAGATCTACCGAGTATCTCTCCGGATTCTACAAGGTCAACATGACCTCTCCTATTGGTGATAGCATGGGACTCATCTCTGTCTTCTTCACAGTTGACCAAAGGTGGTTCCTCATCACCTTGTGGTTGGGGGTCATCTGGGATTTATACCCCATGTGATACAGAGAATGCAAGTTATAAATGTAACACAGTCACTGACTTTATTGAAGGTCTCGGTTTTTCTGGAGCACAGCCGAACGAGCAGGTGTTACCCACTACCCCGGGTAGTTCAACAGGTATTCAAATAACCACTGCTAGATTTGTACCTAGCTTTAAATAACCTTAAATATCCATTAGAAATACCATACCTATCAAATTAACTATCAGAGGATAGCTTAAAGTGCACAGGAAATTTGATTACTAACTGTATATCATACCTTTCAGGGCACTGGGGTGTCTTGATATCCTCACATTTGTCTTCTAGCCATGGCTTTTCTCCTGCACAAAATTGCCAAAACCATAAAAACTTGATCAGTCAAAGGTTTTTGTAAAAAGTGCATTAAGAGCAAAAGAGTTGACATTGCTTAGAAATATGGGAAATATGTTTTATATTCAAAAACATCCATGTTCTAAGAGGCTGAAATGTAAAAATGGCTCCAATCCTACATGAACCTGCAGCTTAACCGTCAACTAACCCTAGTTATTAAATAGCTAGGATAAAGCTGACCACTGTATGTACTTTGCTCTACACTTAGGGTCAGCAACATTTACTGGTGACTTTGCGGTATGTACAATATAAACAGAAGCCTGTCCAAATTCCCCAGACATCTACATTACATCATCTCAGCCTGTAAAAACACAAACAGGTACACAGATAGGCCTGGCATGTTTCACAAGCTAACAAATGAACAAGATTCTTTAGGAGCCTCCTTCATACAGCCAGATAATTTACACACTGAATCCCAAATGGCTATATTTGGACATACAGGACGTCATAAAAGCTTTCTTCTACAAGAAACAAAGAGTCATCTGAGACTCATAGCATAAAAGCAAAGATCTATAAGAGCAAAGGCTGCTGGGTAACCACTTCTCACCACAGCGGAATTTGGATCATGTCCATTGTTGACCTGGTGAGTGAAAATGCCGGATCAGTGGGAAAACTATTTTTACCATCCAAACAAGTTCATGTTCAAATTTACATTCAGATATTTGTGATGGTTATAAATATCTATGTATAAACACCTACTTGTCTGAGAGCAAGGGTAATAGGTGAGTAAGTTTCTATAAAAAAAAATAAAGAAATATAAAGAGCAGAATCAACATAACTTATTTACTTCAGACACTTATAAGAGTCCAACTGGAGACAGGATTTTCTCACAGAAAACCACATCCACTACATTAATCTCTACAGACTTACTTCTGCCATGAAACTATGTAAACAGTAAACTATGGGAAATCCACCTTAAAGATCTTAATCTTTATAATTATCATTATCTTCACTGGTTCCAGAGTTTTTTTTTATTTTATTTTTAAACTCTTTCCAAAAATGGAAATGGACCACTGAAGACGAAGCTTTATTCAGGTCTGGATTATAAGGTGTGTCTGTTTTGATGCACTATTCCAGATCATCTTTATTTATACACATGGACGATACATTGCGCTTTATTTAGTAAAATACAGCGTTTCTTTATATCTAACTGTTTTATGGTAATATAAATGCATACTAAACTAAGGCACTAGTTAACTGGTCCAGGATAAATAAATGTGGTGGTGACATTGTGATCTGTGAGAAAACAAATTAAAGTATAAAAGAATTTTCCATGTCTGAAAACTCAAAGATCTTGCAGAGAAACAGCGCAACAGCAGAAATTCACATAATAGACAAAATGTCAAAAAACAGATTGATGATGTCATACATGGGAACATTTCCACCTTGATAGCTCCACTAAACTCACATTCATGAATCTTACTCTAGAAATACCTGCAGTGCTTTGACACCACCTTTCCAAACATCCTCCGCTTTTGGGAAACACTGACTACTGAAACATTACTAAATTTAAATTTACACATTTGACAAAGAAAGCTTAAATAAAATTGTAAATTCTCATAACATTTATGTTACTTTCACTCGGCTGTTTGATCCGCCGGGGTATCATTCCGGCATTTAAGCAGAACTAGGTGAAGCTTTGGTGAACATGATGGCTAATGATCCATTCTTTTTTAAAGTAACCTGACCTTACTTACATTCCTGCTTTCCAGAAAGTACCTGAAGAACAGGGAAGGCATGCTGAGACATTTAAGCATGGCGCACACGCTTACAAAAAATTCTGTGCTCAAAACTGATATGTTTCAGTCATTTATTCAGAGTCTGTGGCATTATATAGTGAAACTACATGACAAACTGTATGAAGGGAAGCTCTATCTGAACTTATCTGAATATACGAGTGCACAGATGCTTGTTTATAGTGTTGTTTTGATTACAGCAGAGAGACTATTTGCCCTCCACTCCACCCCTGGTAGCAAAGCCAAGTTCCCTCTCTTGACTCTTATGCTCATAATCTCTAGGGCCCTTATTCATGAAAATTCTTAGAGAAAACTGTTGTCCTTGTGACCAAATTCTAAGAAAATTCTTCGAAATGTCTGAGTTTCCCCTTAAGATGAAAGAGAAAATCCTAGCAATGATAAAGGTTTACATAAAGCATCTAAACTCTTAAACGTGCTCAAGAGGTCAAAAAGAGTTAGGAGTAGGGAAGAGGACTTTTAAGAGGCTTAAGATTTCCTTTAGCAGAGAAGCCGAAAGATGAAGAGGGAGAAGAAATGTATTGTATACAATATTTAATAATGATAATGAGTTAATAAAATGCTACAGATTAGATCATACAGGGGTTATATTATGGCCAATCATATTAGAGTTAACATCTCAGACACCGTGTTACATTAGGAGCGCTATGAGATGATTCTTAGAATTTTTAGGAATACGAGCCCTGAAGTGAAATGGGGAAAAATTTGAATAGCTTTAATAGACCTTGTAGGAACGCTGACTTCCTGTTTCATTTCCCTGTAACTGACCAACTAAACCCTTTCAGAGTAATCTTAGCTGAACTCCTTCAATCAGACAAACCCAATGAGATCAATAATAACTCAACACAATAAACTATAGTAATCTATTCTCGTTCTACATGTTCATCGACCCTAATCAAGGGTACTTTAAACACTTTCTCCAGTCATTTCGAAATCGTTCCTGTGTTGCTTATGTGATGATATGTTGAATATAATTTTCCATAAAGACAGGGATTTCCATGCTGTCATCAAACCACTTCTGAAGAAGAGGCCAATCCCTCAAGGCAAATTCTTAAACATTTCATCTCCCGAACGTAGAATAGCTGTCTTTCATTACTAGTGTGTATGATGAGTATCTGAATTCACAGAACTGAAACAGCTCTACTCAAAAGAATGACCCTAGACTCTCTGTTTCAGTGCCATCAGATTCGTTTGGAGCTTTCAAGGCTGTAAGCAACAGTCTGAAATCATTCGAATAGAAATAACTTTTATGAGTAGTTCTTAAATGGAGACAGAAACCTGCTTAGATTCATTTACAATCTCAAAAATCAACATCCAGCTTTTTATTCTACATAAGGTTCCACTTAGCTCCATCACAGCAGAACATGACATCTATTATTCATATGATGATGGTCTTGGGATATTCTTTCTTGTTACAAGTAACTCCACCTCCACCACCGTGTGATCTGATCTGAGAAGAAAAGTCTAATGTTTGGTGCAAAAATATCACAGCATGGTTTATAGCTCATGCTTTATAGCTGCTGTTCTTCAACCAGAACTGGATGAGCTATATATAAGCTTCAGGTGTCTGCTAGTAAGTGGTGTGTGTTCAGCATGACAATGACCTCAATCACATCAACACAGGAGTCAGAGTCAAAATGTAGACTTTTCACATCCACTTTATATCTAGTCTGTTCATATCCTCTTGAAGTCTTCATGCCTACATCACATCTTAAAGCTGGTCTCCATGTCTACATCACATCTTAAAGCTGGTCTCCATGTCTACATCACATCTTAAAGCTGG
>JAOTRN010000025.1:4242388-4258534 GCA_028566695.1 Bagroides melapterus | reverse complement strand
GCTTGCTCATCAGGGACAAACTGATTCACTACTCACACTTTACATTATTGTCTTTGATTGTGTACAGCTGCTTTGTGGCAATGACCATTGTAAAAAGCGCTATACAAATAAATTGAATTGCATTGAATTGAAAAGTCACACTATTAACAAATTCATACTGTTTGTATTGCATCAGTCAATCCACACTAGGGGAAAAAGCATTAGTGTAATATTTCAATCAGCAAGTACAACAAAACCGTTGTTAGGGCATGTAAACAACACATGCTTTGGCTAGAAATGGCTAACAATGCTAATGCCTGGCTAGCAATGCTAATGCTCTATTCTGGTCATGGTACAGGGACCATAGGTTTTTAATTCCAAGGATTCCATGATCCAGTGAGACACATATTTTCAGGGCTAAATGGTCCTAAAGGGCTAAATTCAGCTTTCTGAACCTCCCATTCTGGAATCAGTCTCCAATTTGATGTTCTTATTCCTCATCAAAAAACATTCTTTCATTTGGGAAAGCTTTCCTTTAGAGTTCAAACTTGCCTGTGGGGATTTTCTAACGAGAGATCAGGCAAATCTATCGCAAATCTAAAGTTGTCGCAGTTATTTAAATTTTAATTTATGTAAATAAATTAATACCATGTGCATATTCTAAACCGTGTCATAGGTATGCATTTCTGCTCACTGCATCTCTGTCTCATCATAGAGGTCTTAGTCCTTCCTTTCTGGCTAAAAAAAATTGTTTAAAGCACTGATTTATCTGCCTCCATAACCTTTGCCTGAGCCAACTGTCCATAAGTTAAGAATGCAGTTGGAAATATATGAATATTAGATAATGAATCATAACTAACAGATACAGACATTGAGCTGTCCAAATTAATTACTGCCTCATGTTATCTGAAGATTTTTGAGGCCATTTTAAGGCATTCCTATGTGTCATTCATGAACAAGCTATCTCTATGAGCCAACTTTCCAACTTTTCTTTCTCTCTTAGTAATGGCATTTTGTACATTGCTCTATGTGATAGTCAAGTCAAGCTCTGTACATTGCTCTATGTGATAGTCAATTCATTAAGCTTTTATTGTCATTGCAACATATAGTTCATGCAATACACAGTAAAATTAAACATCTCTCTAGAACCATTGTGCTACAAAAACAAACCCTATGCAGTTTATAGCAGCATTAGACGGTGATGTGCTTTTGAGGGACCTCAACACTATTATGCCTTGACACTGACAATGACGTACATGCCTATTTTTTTTGGATAGAGGGGTCAGGTGATGTAGCAGTGCATGTGAGCAATTCCATAGAAAGGTATCTATGTCACATGTCGCCAGTACCCAGAGGACAATTCTTTGATTTCAAGAAACTGTTTGTGGTGATCTTTTCATATGACTCATATTTTTTGTGCAAAATAGTAATATGGCAAACAATTCTGATCTCCTTATTGTGCCCACCAGGCCCCTGCTTTTTAATAGAGGATGATGCACATTTACTGCATTATGTGTTTGGGGGAAAAGTATGCTTGAAGAGCTCTCGAGGAAGCTGAATGTGGGTATTGCGTGAGCTTCTCACTTGACTGGCTGATTAGCTTGTTTTCAGACTGAACCACAAGAACCACTTTTCTAGGGATGGTTTGGAATTTGACCACAGTGCAGTTCGAATTGTTCCCTGCAAGTGTGGTTTCGATCCTCACAAACAGAAAATGTAAGGTTTCTGTTTGCTCTGGGCACTCTGGCTTCAGCATTAGTGCAACAGCATAACACTTTGAGAGTGCCAGTGCCTTCTTGAATGATTGAAGGAACTCCTGACTCTACCTTGCTACAACACCCGTGGCTTGTTAAGCCTGTGTTGAAAATATTGTACTATTGTTGTTGCTTACACCTATGACATGCTAAAACCACATAATTTTTTAATTTTTTTTTCTCTGGATATGTAGTTCATTTTTTTAATGTTTCCTTTTTGCCACAAATTGTTCATTGCCATTTGAGGCTTTTTATTTTTTTTTTAATGTTTCCTTTTTGCCACAAATTGTTCATTGCCATTTGAGGCTTTTTATTTTAGTACACGTATTTGTTTATATTATTTTATTTGCCAATCATCACCAGGTTTTATGTAAAGCGGTATATGAATTAATGCACAAACACTAACAATGAAATCCAATCATTACTAAATTGAACATTCCTTCCTGACTTTGTGGAGAAATGCATGACAAAGAGATTTGTACACATATGCAGCTGTGACTGGAAAGCGTGCAAGACTAGTACCTGACAAAACTAGTTCCTGTAAATGGTCAGTTTATTTTTATGCACAATCAGATACAATACAGCAAAATAACCTGTGTTTAATACATGTTTTTACTGCCTGCTCTGCTCTGAAATCCTGTTATTTCATTTGATTCTAAATGAAATTGTTTACCTTCAAGGTTTTGAGCTCATGATCATTTTAATAGACATAAGTGTCTGACTAATTAATAATTAATAGATCGGTGTGCTAAGAGTCTTTCCACATATTGTTGATTAAGTAAGAGTCTTGTGACAAAAATGATAATAGGATTTTATAGCCATATTAAATCATAGTACTTTAAATACTTAAGTACATTTGAAGGCAAATACCTTTGTACTTTTACTCAAGTGAAAGTGTAAAATGAGCACTTTGACTGGAATAATACTGGTTTATATATAATATTTATTAATAATAATATTTATAGTATAATTATTATTAATAATAATATAGTATATCTCTACTTTAACTCATGTACTTGGTTTTTGTACCTCATCCACCACTGCCTTCAAGTGTAGAAAACAAACAAAAAAAGTTTTTCACCTTGGGTATTCAACACCTCAGTAGGCTTGAACACCTCAGGGTGGGCTGTGTTTGTGCCACCTTTGCTAGTGCAACAGTTCTTGCTCTAGACACTCTTCACTGCCCTTTAGTCCAAAGGAAATGAGGTCACACCCCAAACCTTTCCTTTTGGCCTTGTTTTTGATAAATATGCGATAATGCCTCTATGTGAATATCTTAACTTTAACTATAATTATTAATAATAACATTAATTACATCATGCAATACACATCTAACCACTGCATTGTATTTGGTGTCCTTAGTTTGAAGTAGATATGTGGTCTGCTGTTACTTTACATTAATAAAGATGTAGATTACACCCATGATACTAAAATAAGTCTTTGCATTTATCAGCACTATTGGTGATACCTTAAGCCCAACTAATTTCAAAATATTCGCATATTCAATGTGTGTTATGGATGTAGGGGTTTTTCCCTTAATGGTGAGTACGTTTTAATGACATCTAACTAATTGCATTTTCATAATTATTTATTGGTCATGTTGATACAAATATAACAAAGCACTTTTTTTTTAAAACGTATTACAAATTCAAAATAATAATTTAAAAAACAGTATGCATAGGTGATGCTGTATAAGAACTATCATAAGAATTGGTCAAGTTCTTCTATGAGAAACATGTTAAAAGGCTACTCAAGTGATTCTGATGTCAATATTTACTCGGTAGAAGCAAGTCATTTATGAGTGTTTAGAAAATTAATTTACTTCTATGAAGAGAAAGATCCTTAAAACTAGGTCTGTTAAACCATCTGCCTAAATATAAAAAAAACTGTAGAATTAACAAAAAATATATATAACAGCCTGAAAAACATGGTAAATAAGCAATATTGCACTACACATTTACAGCTAAGTAGATATGCAGCAGTACATTTTATTCTACGTAAAATGCTAGGTTTTTCATATTTATTTATTTATTTTATATTTTTTAAAGATATCTATCATGCCTTCGATAAAAAGCTGCAGGTTATTTGCTTATGACTATCCTAAAATTAGTCTACATACAAATATAAATTTTTCTCCATAATGTACTCTACGTACAATTCAATTCGCTTACAATTTTAATTGCATTGCTCTGGGCTTGAATTTTAGGTTTTATAGATATTTACCATGTCTACTTCGATAAAATGTTGCAGGCTATTTGCTAATGACTCTCCTAAAATTAGTCTGCATACAATACCATCCTGTTGCACTCACACCCATTATCACAAGGGGTTCAAGAGGTTTGTCGTGAGGCACATCAAGACCCAGCTACCACCTTCACTGGACCCCCTGTAGTTTGTGTTGTCCAGACCGTTCAACAGATGATGCCATTGCCACGACCCTCATTCAACTCCCTGTGCAAATGGTCAGTCTCAGTTCATCAGCAAGAACGAGTCAGCATATAGAGTGGAGGTACAACTGCCAGGTGTAGAGCCAACAACCTTTCTCTGATCAGTAAGAAAACTAAATAAATTGTTGTTGATTTCAGGAAAGCACAGAGCAACTACTCTGCTGAACAGATCGTCTGTGGACATCGTCAAGAGCACGTCCATCCGGTGGAAAACTTCACCTGGTCACTCAACACCATCATTAAGAAAGTACAGCAGTGTCTCTTCTTCCCTCCACCTACCCTGACCACATTTTATAGCGACACTATGGAGAGCAAAATGAACATCTGTGTGAACTTCAGTGAACTGCACAAAATCAAATACACACTCAAACACCCATTCAATATAAAACCATGTCTACAGCACTACCCATATTAGACTGTTTACATACTGATTTAGCACACTACATTTCAATACCTCATCAACCTGCTGCTATAAAATATGTTTACTTGAACACTGTTAGCATCCTATATTTTTTGTACATTGTACTGTATTATATACAGAACGCACACTGGTCGGCACTATTTTGTGTACAGTATTTGTCCGCCAGTGTTTTGCCTTGCACTGTTTGCACATGATGCACTTTATGTGGCTCAGACAACTTAATTTAAGTCCTTATCTTTATGCTGTATTATGTAGTTTTAAGTCATTTAATGAAGCACCGTGGTCCTGGAGATATGTTGTTTCATTTCATTATGTACTGTGTCAGCTATATATGGCTGAAATGACAATAAATGCTTCTTCACTTTTGCTGTAATTTTTTGGAAAACCAAAGGCCATGTCTGTAACAGTGCAACAATGCTTAAAATCATAAAGGTAGTGACACACAAAATTGGTTTCTAAATATTTTTAAGGATTTGTGATAAAATTATTTCAAGCTGTACTGAAACAGTAATATATATATAACGTGTTATATTCTGCCACCACTTTTCTAATATGTGGCAGCTGCCCAATCAAACACAATCTTTTCAGATGAATGCTATCAGTTGAAATAATGCCAAAATATATATTTTTTATTTTTTCAACAGATTCATATAAATATTTATGATGCACCAATTCATTAACTATATATTTAGTTTTTTTGAAACTGTATGTTTTACTGCTGAACAGCCACAATGGTGTCATAAGCAAGTGAGACCATGGGAATGATTATTACAACC
This sequence comes from Bagroides melapterus, assembly GCA_028566695.1. Classification (NCBI taxonomy): domain Eukaryota; kingdom Metazoa; phylum Chordata; class Actinopteri; order Siluriformes; family Bagridae; genus Bagroides; species Bagroides melapterus. Next base: position 4,253,157 of record JAOTRN010000025.1, on the reverse strand, counting down.
CTGCGGACTGAATAACAGGTATGGACAGTCTCAAGCTATTAGGAGAATCTCAATAATAAGCAAAAGCCCAACAGAGGCCGATTTAGCAGCTTTAATGTTACATATCAACTAGCAAAATCATTGTACCACATTACATTCATGTGGTAGTGAGTGGACAGAGTGGAGAATGAACAGTGGAGAGCTGTGATGAATCCACAGCTACATTTATGGTGATGCGTATTCCTTAAGACAAGTCTCCCAGTCTCCAGTCCTGGTTTCAGTGTTTCTCCATGGCTTTGGTCAGCAGATCATTTAAGCGAGAGATCATTGGTCGAGGGTCATCATTCAGACCAGCTGTGATCATAGCATTGTCAAAAATCTGAAACATCAAAGATTAAATGGATGAGAGGTAATAACAAGGTTGTGTGTGTAATAGAGGATGGGGGTTTGTATAAATATTTGTTGAACAAATAGCCAATCAAGTTTATCTACTAAATTCTGACAAACCTGCTCAAGAAGCAGCCGTGCAAGGTCAGGATTTGAGTCTTTCAACACATGAAGCTTCTTGATGAGGTCATGTCTGCAAAAAAGGCATATTCAATATTCAACCTTCAAACAGTTATTACAAAGAACACTATCAAGAATGTCATCATAAGAAAACTGGCAGGAATCATTTTCCTTTCACTACAGCTAACTTAAAAACATATCATATACACTGACACACACCCACACACCATTCCAAACTGGCTTTCAGATTCTTTCTGCAGAGTGGTTTGCATCTTGTGTTATGGCCTCCATATTTCTGCTATTAAAGTCTTCTTCAAACTTCTTTCAAACTCTAATGTATTAATTGTTGTTTCATCCAGTGTTGCTGTTTCATCATGTTTTGCGTTTAAAACGTTTACATTTAAACTGATTTTTTAAATGAAATTTGTATAATTACACACATTTCAAAAGTCAGTTTCTTGTGCTAAAGGTTTTTGTCTGGATCTGGTCTTTGTTAATGTCTTGTGATAAGACAATGTCCATCTGCCAGTCAAAGAGGTATTTTTTTTTAATTTTTATTAAGACTAGAAATCTGTCTTAACAAGGCATAGCAACACAAAATTAGTTATAAATGGCTCATTCCCATCCACAGATCAAAATTCTCTTACCCAGCATTGATCTCCAGGGTCGGCTGAAGGATCTGTGTCCTCTCCTCCACACTACGTGCCAGCTGCTGGGTGCGAAGGAAATGTCGGACTGCTCCCATCTCCAGCACTGTGATCATGGCAGGGTGAGCATTCAGACGAGGGGTCACCTGTTAAACACATCTTAGAGTTTGTTTAAAATGTATAAATAGGTTTTAGGGTGTTTATAGGCTGTAACATTCAGTTTAAGGACTGAACAGGGAGAGGGACTCATGAAAAATAGCTTTCAGCTAACTTTAGCTCATTAACAGAAATTTGTATTAACCTACTTTGTCCCTGTTAAATAAAACAAATATACAAATAATAATAATTAATTAGACAAATGCTTTTCGGTTTATAATGTTCTGTGTAAACTGTTTGTCTTACCTTGATATTTGTGACTTTCTGACCAAGACAGTCCCTCATCCAACCCATTAGATCCTCAGCATGCTGCTCACTTAATTGTTCTGATGCTAACATTGGTGTTAAAGTGATAAAGTAATTAGCTAAGAAACAACTGAGGTGTGAGATTTAATGAATATACTTAATATTCTGCTCGGCATTTGAAGTTATCTCACATAACACATTTTTTAAATTGCCATAGGTTTCCTCAGTTAGGGTACTTTACTTTCATAACAAGCCACTTTAAATAACAGTGAAAAAACAGATATATAGTTTTATTTTCCAGAAAAATCCCCCTTCCTTATGATTCCCTTCCATTTTCTCATTCTTCTCATTTTCTGAAGTGCACCATTCCCATTTCCACCAAACATTCCCACAATATTTTGTTTTGTTTTTAAAAAAACATGACTTTATATATTTAATATGTAGACGTACTGGAACAACCATGTTTGGTATAACCTGTTGCATATTACATTTAACTCTGATTGCATACTGCAATTACAGGAGCAAGAGGCTGCAGAATAAAAAGACCTCAATTCATACTACTGAACTCCTCTTACCTGGTTTGCTGGCTTCAAAATTTTCTTCCTTGTAGTGGTCAACAACAATGTCAGTTTCTACAGAGATGAGCTGCTTCTTGTCAAACTCTCTGAGGTGGAGCAGAGTTAACTCATCAAATTGCTCATAACAGAAGAGCACCTGCAGGGTGATCCAGAAATGACAAGGATAAAGGATAAAATCAGTGCAACATTTAGAACCAATCAATCCTTTTGACATTTAAAATCTGTGTACCACAGTAGGACCATTATGAACAAGGGTTATTCTGCTATTGAAAAAGGCATTGTAAACACTAAATAAATTATTTAAATAAAGGTACTATAAACACTAAGTAGATTATTTTTTTGATGGAGAAATTCTCTTAACAAAACATTGTAGCAAATTCATAAGGCACATTAATCACTTATGTGATTAATGTGCCTTATGTCACTATATCACTATATTTAAGTCACTTAATACACATATATTAAGTGAGGCTCACATTAATCACATAAGTGATTGGTAACCTAATTACCTAATTGGTAACGTCCGCGGACATAAGGGGACAAATGGCATTTCAGCCCGGCATGTTTGGGCGGGGCTATCTGCCTATATAAGCCCTGCTGAAGCGCTGTATTTCACCAGCCTTTTGACTGAAGCGCGAACATTGGGGGTACTCAATGCGGGCGGGGAAAGGTACACAGCCTAGCAACTGGGAGCCCCTAGGACCTGATCATTAAGCCGCTGAGGGGCTGAATGGGATACGCCACAGAGTCCCATACAGCATCTGCACTAGCCCGGGAAACCAGGATTGGGCTAGAGCGTCTCTCTTTCGAGAAAAAGTTCTCGCAATGGGAATTCAGTTCCGAGGCGAACAGGTCTGTCCCATATCCGAGCAACTGTGTCACACAGTGAGACTCCACTCCCCTGCTGGAGGACCTCAGCAAGACAGCATGTCTGCGCTGGTGTTCAGCACACCCGGGATGTGCGAGGACCTCAGAGATAGAAGGTATTCTCGGGACCACCATAGAAGTAGGTTATCCGTCAGCTGGAAAAGCCGGCAGGACCTGGTGCCGCCTTGGCGATATATTAGATCCACCACTGTCATACTGTTTGAACATACCATTACCTGATGTCCTGCAACGAGCGGAAGAAATTCTCTGAGGGCCAGCACCACTGCCTGGAGTTCCAGGTAGTTGATGTGTTCCAGTCTCTCTGCAACGGTCCAGGCTCCGGAGGCGGTCCTGCCGTCGCATGTCAAGCCCCATCCAAAACTGGATGCGTCCGTGGTCACGACCTTCCTTCTCGTGACAGTCCCGAGATCCACACCCCAGCGGAACACATCAGGATGTCTCCAAGGCTCTATTGCGTTAATGCAGGGTCGCAGTGAGCCTTAGTTCCCCCGAGTAGTAAACACAGTGAGCCTTAGTTCCCCCGAGCTCCAGGCATGGTGCGGGACCCTACCTCGCAGCCATAACTGAAGGGGCACATTAGAAGCAGGCCTATCGGCATGACCGATGAGGCTGCTGCCATTAGGCCTAAGAGCTTCTGAAACTTCCTCAGAGGTACCTTGTAGCCCTCTCTGAAATGGGTGGCTTGGGATCGGATGGCATCAATGCATTCCGGTGACAGCCAAGCTTTCATCAATAATGAATCCAATGTTGCTCCGAGGAACGAAATCCGTTGGCTAGGTAGCAAAATACTTTTTTCAAGATTGACTCGAAAACCCAGGCACTGAAGGTGGCTGAGCAACAGATCTCTGTGAGTATATATCTCCTCTGCTGACTGGGCTAAGACTAACCAGTCATCCAAGTAGCTCAGTATGCGAATCCCCATCTGTCTAAAGGGGGAAAGAGCAGAGACTACGCAACTGTCCCTAGCTCCTCGCACATTCACGAAATGTGTTGATACACATTTCGTGAATGTGCGAGGAGCTAGGGCTAGGGCTAAGAGCTAGGGATCAACCGATTTAAACCAGTCCCCCGGATGCACATAAGACAGTATTTGTTTCAAAGTGAGCATTTTGAATGGCCTGCGCATTAGCGAGCGTTTCAGTAATCTCAAGTCTAGGATAGGCCCAAGGCCTCCATCCTTTTTAGGCACCAGAAAATAGCAACTGTACTAGCCATTGTTGCTAAGGGCAGGAGGCACTACCTCCAACACCCCTTTCTCCAGTAGCAGCTGTATTTTGGCTCTGAGGGCCATTCTCCCATCAGCACTTACCATAGTTTCTGATACACCGCTGAAAGCAGGTGGTCACCGTCTGAATTGGAGCCTATAGCCAGTTTCTACTATGCTCAGGATCTTTTTTTGATTCTGATTCAGAATACCAGCGCAAGTAAGTAATTGTTTACACACCAGGGCAAACTTTTAGGTGTTTTAGAAAAATGCAGTCTGGACTGTAGATACAGTATATTGTTCTATTCACCCCCTGGTGGATAGTCAGCGAAGCACAACACATTTATTTAAATTCTAAGAAACATGCTTGAGAGATTCTGCGGCATTCCGCGGGACAAATTGCGGTATGATGCGGGAAAAAAAACGTGCATTCTTAATGGCCACATCTGTATAGGTAATTGTTAAAAAATTGCTACTTCTGTTTGAAAGACAAGGTCATTAGCACATGTTAATTAACTTTTATAGTGGAATTGTATCTGCAGCTGATTTACAATACTTATGCTCTGTTTTCACAGGTTCTTGTGAAGATGCAGTGGAAATGTAAGATTTTTTATTTGTATGTGACAAATGTGCTTACCTATTAAATCATTATAGGATAAAACATGGAAGCTACTGCAGAACTGTTCCATTTCCTTTCCTACATTAACTCCATTAAAGCACTGAAGGTCCACAATGCTCAACTGTTTGGAACTAAACAGATGGTGAAAGATGGTGGCCTACTGTTTTTACAGATCAGGTATATTCAAATTATTCATCTATTATTCTTTGATGTCATTGTTCAATGTCATTTACACAGTCTTATGCTTCTGACAGATGACTTTCTTCAGATAAACACATTTTTGATTAAAATAGTTAATCTCTTGAGTCCATACAATAGTAAATTACATTGTAATTTAGTAATATTATGCTCAGGATTTTTCCTCGTTTTGCAGGTGTTCATGGAGTTCAACAGGATTGTGGGAAAGAAGCTCATCAGGAATTTTATGAAAGCATTGATCACCATGGTCTTTGTCTAATTGAGATCTTTCAATCTAAGAGAGGGAATGTTAAGTAAAAATGTGTTTTTTCTGTTAATACAAGTTAACAGTGGTCAACTCACGCAAAGTTTTTTAGACTTGTCTAGTGTGTCTAGTCATTCTCAAAGGTACAGAATATTGTTATATATTATACTCTGTTTTTTTATGCATTCAAAAAGTTTTGCCCATGCAGAACACCTTTACTTATCTTTTGGTTGACAAGTGAAGTACACTGAAGTGGTACCTGTTTTTTTTGTCAATAATAAAAAAACATTGTTTTTGTTGTTTAATTATTTTTAAAATTATGTGAATTAATGATTTCTAGTTAAGACTACTAATGCAATACAACAAAACAACTAAACTTAATACAACTTAACATGTTTAGTTTCCCCCATGTTAAAACTAATCTTGATTCATGCAACCGGTTGCCACTGAATTTTCTCGTAAATACTTTTTCGGGTTTAAGAGTGCACTAGGATTTGTACAGACCTTAGCTTCAACATCTTTAACTGTTTCTGCTATCCCTAAAGTGCCTTTCTGTATTGCAAAAGAGGATAGCTTTGTAAGAGTCATGTCTGATATTTCTGATTCTAACAGTATAAATCTCTGCCAGTTTTCACTCTTTTGATAGTAAATACATCCAATAGCCAAGTCATCAGCCATTGATGGTTCAATCGTCATCATTTTTTTTTTTTTTTGGTTTTCCACCTTTATGTTTTTTTTATGTTTCATAACTCCTGCTCCCCACCTCGAGCAGAGAGAACACAATGTTAATCTGAACTGACCCTAAGCCAAATGCCCCTAATGGCCTGACTTGCCAATTGTTAGGACTGAGCCACAAAGTATTGAGTTGTATCAAATGCAACCGCAGCATACACATTCTGCAAATACCAGGTTCTTGTCCTCCGCAGATACGAGTTGCAACTTACGGCTGCCCCATTTGTCGCCTCTTATGACTATCAGAGAATGGGTGCTAGAGAGCAATTCTACCCCAGGTCCCCATGAAGGGGTCAAAACTGTAAGACTGGGATGCACATTATTTTATTTATTCTTAACATGTCTTCTGACCTGGAAGTTTTTGTACTCACCTCCATGTCCTTCATTTTCATGGCCTCATAGTATGGAGAGTGTTCAGCTAGATGGCGGTTGGGAGCACACAAGTAGTAGATGTTCCTGGTGCCTGCCTTCATGCGCGAGGCATAATCCATGAGGCTAGTTTGCTGCCCTGCAGGCAACGCTGAGGATTCAAAGCGAAGCAGCTTGGCTATATCCTCCTGATGAATATTAAAATATTAAATATTCTCAAGTCATTAAGAGAATAGGATACAAATCTATCATGTTCAAAAATGAATAGGGAACAAAAAGCTGAATGTAAAATGGAAACAAGGGTTTGAGCCATAAAATTGTGCTAGCTATCTAGTTAACTTGGATAATGTTACTGATGAAGAAAGTCTGGTTATTTTAAGTATTCAATGAATAAAAGACAACCACAGAAACCAAGCCACTCATACGCTGCATGATAGTTGTCAGTTATATGAGATAATAACATATATAATAAATACCTTGCATAAACCATGCTGCTTATGCACATTGCAAGACCACTATACACTGCTTATCAGTGATTCTTTTTTAACTGGCTGGTAGAATGAGGTCACAGTTACCTGATGTTACCAGTTTCTGGAAGAATGTACAAAATACAACAAAATACAAATTCAAAATACAAATTCAACACACCATAGCATGTTTACATATACAAACTAAAGTTTGCTGTGACTTCGTTCCAATTATATCAGAATTAGGAAAAAATAGTCCCCTGTGAAAGCATTGGAATCCAAAACATTTGGGTTTGAGACATTCACATCTACAGATAAGTTCAGACCTGAAATTAGGATATTTGATTTAACCCTTACTGTTTAAGTAATCAGAATTATAGGAACATGTGACTGCAAGGTGTTCGTTGTTGTCCAGGGATGACCCCTTATTGATACATGAGTCAAGCATAGTGGAGGTACTGTATTTGGCTTGCCTGGCTACCTTAGGAATGGCCTCATCCTAATCTTTATTGATATATGATGTAACCCATGATTCTAGCAGAAGAATGAATTCAGAAGTCTAGAGAATTTACAATTTACAGAAAATGCATCTGATCTAATTGTGAGAGTCATTACTCAGCAAGAGGACAGACAATGTCAACACAACAAAGGAAGTCAGCAGTGGGAAAAACTCAAGAGAAAAACTCCCCAAAATAAACAAATGAAAGAAGCTCTGCTTACAATCTTCTTTGAGATAAGCTACATTACTTATCATTGCAAGCAGGGTATGCAACAAAAAAGTCTTAAATGTTAAGTGTTTGACTGTCAGACTGTCTGATCCTTTACTTTTTCATCAAAGTTGTTTAACACATCTAGATTTAAATATCAGGAAATTAAATCTGAAATTTAAAATCACTCATGTCATATTTATCACTTGATACAAGATATTATTTTAGACTGGTCAGGTGAGATGCTCAAACTTTGGTCTCTCTAACCTTAATGTCCTGCTCAGCACTGGTGACAATGCCTTCTCTTATAAAAAGTCCAAAGTCCTCAAAGAATCGAGAATATTTCTCAGGTTCTTTCTTGCTCTGGTCCAACAAGAAACGAATGATTCGCTGCTGCAGTACATACCTCAATTTTCTGATAAACAGAGAGAAAAGAGCAAATAAAATAAAGATTTTCTGAAAAAAATATTTTTTGTTACACAGCAACATATGAAAGGTCAGTGATCAGGAATGATTAACAACGGCACTGTTTCTTGCACTGTCTAAACTTTAAATTTCTGTTATTTAATTAATAAGTTTGATTACATGTTTTACCTGATGAGCGCACTTTCCTGTAGTAACTCTCTGCTGAGATTCAAGGGAATGTCCTCACTGTCCACCACTCCTACACAAATACACAAAAAAGACTACATATATCTGCTTAAATAAGACCTATAAAGAAGTAGCAGGATCTTATAATAGAAAATGTTTAATTGAGTGAATTGATGAAGTGGCTAAATTAAAAAATTATTTACAAAGCTGTTGAAATGAAAACTGGACCAACCTTGCAAGAAGCGCAGCCACTTCGGCAAAATTTCTGAAGCACTGGATTGGATCAAGACTTTCCGGCAATACAGAGCCACTCTGGAGCCCATCTCCCTACTCACATCAAGCATGCTTGGTTTCTATATTCAGTCATGAACAAGAAAAATGTCAGGGAACCAAGAAATCAAAGATTGTATTTTACTGCCCATTCTATACCTCATATTCAACTCACCATCTCAGGAACATAGAAAATGCTGCGTATGTTGAAGGGAGCATCAGCTCGGTATTGCAATGTGTAGCGAGGTTTATCATATGCCTTAGCTATATACCGATAAAATTCCTCATGCTGCCAATCACTGATCTCTTTGGGGTCCATCATCCAGAGAGCCTAGAGAGGAATACACAAGCACAGGAATACACAAATCACAGTGTAATCCAGTCACTAAATAATTTCTTTCAGAATCACATCATGAATAAATAAGTGAAATATACAATATGTCCTATTAGGTAGAGTATATTTTGGTAGAGGTTCTTACCTGCAGTGTGTTCAGTCGTCTGCCATTCAAATAAATGGGGAAACTGACAAAGTTGCTGTACTTGTTCACAACAGCTGCAGGACAGAAGTTTAAATATGCACAAACACAAACAACGTTTGAACCGACTGCTGCTAAAAATTCAGCATATACATAACTAATCATTTATTTATAAAAGTTACCTTTAACACGGTCCTCAGAAGAAAACTCCTTGCATTCGTCTTTCAGGTGTAAGACAATCTTAGTCCCCTGTCTCACCCCACTGGCCTCCGATATTTGGAACACCCCTGAGCTGTGGAAGATTTTTCAAAAACTTTCAACTCTAAACCCATGTCTCTCTCTCAACTCTGCCAAATATCACCAAAATCTATGTTTATCTTCAAACATACCAAACAATGATCAATATTCAACGCATTGAGTGCAGGATGTACACAGCGTAGCACCAAACATATAAGCAACGCATATTTAGCTTCTGGGAGGAGAGCTTATCTGGAATTTTCACATACAAGTTTCTCAAGTCTACACCATTAAGTCTACAGTAACCCAAATAATACACTCTATGTAAACATGGCGATCAGAAAAGAGTCTAAGAATGCACAACACATCAAGGCTCATAGAAAGTGAAGAGGTAAAGACTAGGGGTGGAAAAAATCCCATAGTCTATTTTTAGTACTCAGCTGTTTAGTTTTAGTGATTATGTGCCCATAATAGCCTCAGATTTACATTTCCAGCATTTGGAGATGCCTTTATCTAGACTGATGTGCAAAAAGTGCTTTCAAGTCTCTATCAATGAATACATTAACACTGGGTCACTAGGTTACAGACCATAGGATACCATCAACATAAAACTCTGTTTGTTCTTGCTTCAATGTTCGATGTTTTGAGCATTCAAAGATACTTTTCTGCTCACCACAATGAATATACTAGTTAATTATATATCTTTCCTGGCAGCTCTGGCAATCTGTCCATTTTTCTGAACTTCCATATGAACAATGCATTTCCACCTACATAAGTATCACTCCCACAATGGTTTTTGCACCACACTGTGCAAACTCTAAAGACTTAATGGCGATCAAGATGGTGGCGCGTACACATCGCGAGCCTCAGCATCTCTCTAGATTTGTCGTATTTGTGTTTATTTACACACTATTCTCCTGCATACTCGCGCGATTCTGTCATGCGAGTACATCATTTGACAGACAGTCACTTTTGGATATTGGTAACATCTGCACAAACTCTGTTTCGGACTTTGTTTTCAACTTTGACCAGATTCCACCGGAGCTCATAAGGAAACCGCAACAAAGCGAGCCTTTTATCCCGACCGGCACCGTACGGCGCAGGCGCCGACGCAGAGACCGTAAACAGAGACGAGAAAAACGCGGAGGACTTCGGGCTAAACCCACATTGACCAGCGCTTCCCAGCATTCTTCTCGCCAACGTTCGGTCCCTGGTTAATAAACTGGACGAGCTCAGGATCTGGACCCTCACACAGAGAATGATCATGAACTGCAACATCATGGTATTCTCGGAAACATGGCTGCACACCGGCATTCCAAACAACGTGCTGGAGCTCGAGGGGCACACTATTTTCAGGGCAGATAGAGAAGCAGCATGCACGGGTAAGAACAGAGGAGGAGGCTTATGCATTTATGTAAACAAAACATGGTGCATTGTCTCTGTCACTGTTTCTTCTCACTGCTCTGCTGATCTTGAATACCTGATCATTATGTGTAGACCCTTTTATTTACCACGTGAGTTCACGTGCGTTGTTGTGGTAGCAGTGTATGTGCCCCCGGATGCTAAAGCTAGCACAGCAATGAAAGAACTTAGCTCTGCCATCAACAAACTGCAGACAGCGCATCCTGATGGAGCTTTTATTGTTGCTGGGGAC